>JASGCC010001019.1:0-45529 GCA_030067915.1 Hydractinia echinata | reverse complement strand
CGTTTTCCTTGAGCGCCATGGCCAATAGAACACCGTCAACTACGTGCACAGGCTTCTAAAGGTTGTAATATGGCCTTTAGCGCTAATAAGGCCTTACACGTAAATCACGTGGTTCCACGAGCCCAGACAGGTGGCCATCGGTCTAGTCCTTCCAATCCCAATGGACTACGACGCCTGAAGTCGTTTTCCTTGCGCCATGGCCATAGAACACCGTCAACTACGTGCACAGGCTTCTTAAAGGTTGTAATATGGCCTTTAAAAGCCTAAATAAGGGACTTAAACCGTACAATCACGATGTTGTTCGCACGAGCCCAGACAGGTGGCCATCGGTCTAGTCCTTCCAATCCCAATGGACTAAAACGGCCTGAACGTTGTTTTCCTTGGCGACATGGCCATAGAACACCGTCAACTACGTGCACAGGCTTCTAAAGGTTGTAATATGGCCTTTTGCAGCCTAATAAGGGCCTTACACGTAAATCACGTGGTTCAACGAGCCCAGACAGGTGGCCATTCGGTCTAGTCCTTCCAATCCCAATGGACTACGACGCCTGAAGTGGTTTTCCTTGGCGCCATGCGCATAGAACACCGTCAACTACGTGCACAGGCTTCTAAAGGTTGTAATAATGGCCTTTAGAAGCCTAATAAGGGCCTTACACGTAAATCACGTGGTTCCACGAGCCCAGACAGGTGGCCATCGGTCTAGTCCTTCCAATCCCAATGGACTACGACGCCTGAAGTCGTTTTCCTTGGCGCCATGGCCATAGAACACCGTCAACTACGTGCACAGGCTTCTAAAGGTTGTAATATGGCCTTTAGAAGCCTAATAAGGGCCTTACACGTAAATCACGTGGTTCCACGAGCCCAGACAGGTGGCCATCGGTCTAGTCCTTCCAATCCCAATGGACTACGACGCCTGAAGTTGTTTTCCTTGGCGCCATGGCCATAGAACACCGTCAACTACGTGCACAGGCTTCTAAAGGTGTAATATGGCCTTTAGAAGCCTAATAGGGCCTTACACGTAAATCACGTGGTTCCACGAGCCCAGACAGGTGGCCATCGGTCTAGTCCTTCCAATCCCAATGGACATACGACGCCTGAAGTTGTTTTCCTTGGCGCCATGGCCATAGAACACCGTCAACTACGTGCACAGGCTTCTAAAGGTTGTAATATGGCCTTTAGAAGCCTAATAAGGGCCTTACACGTAAATCACGTGGTTCCACGAGCCCAGACAGGTGGCCATCGGTCTAGTCCTTCCAATCCCAATGGACTACGACGCCTGAAGTGGTTTTCCTTGGCGCCATGGCCATAGAACACCGTCAACTACGTGCACAGGCTTCTAAAGGTTGTAATATGGCCTTTTGCAGCCTAATAAGGCCTTACACGTAAATCACGTGGTTCCGACGAGCCCAGACAGGTGGCCATCGGTCTAGTCCTTCCAATCCCAATGGACTACGACGCCTGAAGTCGTTTTCCTTGCGCCATGGCCATAGAACACCGTCAACTACGTGCACAGGCTTCTAAAGGTTGTAATATGGCCTTTAGAAGCCTAATAAGGGCCTTACACGTAAATCACGTGGTTCCACGAGCCCAGACAGGTGGCCATCGGTCTAGTCCTTCCAATCCCAATGGACTACGACGCCTGAAGTCGTTTTCCTTGGCGCCATGGCCATAGAACACCGTCAACTACGTGCACAGGCTTCTAAAGGTTGTAATATGGCCTTTAGAAGCCTAATAAGGGCCTTACACGTAAATCACGTGGTTCCACGAGCCAGACAGGTGGCCATCGGTCTAGTCCTTCCAATCCCAATGGACTACGACGCCTGAAGTTGTTTTCCTTGGCGCCATGGCCATAGAACACCGTCAACTACGTGCACAGGCTTCTAAAGGTTGTAATATGGCCTTTTGCAGCCTAATAAGGGCCTTACACGTAAATCACGTGGTTCCACGAGCCCAGACAGGTGGCCATCGGTCTAGTCCTTCCAATCCCAATGGACTACGACGCCTGAAGTCGTTTTCCTTGGCGCCATGGCCATAGAACACCGTCAACTACGTGCACAGGCTTCTAAAGGTTGTAATATGGCCTTTAGAAGCCTAATAAGGGCCTTACACGTAAATCACGTGGTTCCACGAGCCCAGACAGGTGGCCATCGGTCTAGTCCTTCCAATCCCAATGGACTACGACGCCTGAAGTTGTTTTCCTTGGCGCCATGGCCATAGAACACCGTCAACTACGTGCACAGGCTTCTAAAGGTTGTAATATGGCCTTTTGCAGCCTAATAAGGGCCTTACACGTAAATCACGTGGTTCCACGAGCCCAGACAGGTGGCCATCGGTCTAGTCCTTCCAATCCCAATGGACTACGACGCCTGAAGTCGTTTTCCTTGGCGCCATGGCCATAGAACACCGTCAACTACGTGCACAGGCTTCTAAAGGTTGTAATATGGCCTTTTGCAGCCTAATAAGGGCCTTACACGTAAATCACGTGGTTCCACGAGCCCAGACAGGTGGCCATCGGTCTAGTCCTTCCAATCCCAATGGACTACGACGCCTGAAGTTGTTTTCCTTGGCGCCATGGCCATAGAACACCGTCAACTACGTGCACAGGCTTCTAAAGGTTGTAATATGGCCTTTGCAGCCTAATAAGGGCCTTACACGTAAATCACGTGGTTCCACGAGCCCAGACAGGTGGCCATCGGTGTAGTCCTTCCAATCCCAATGGACTACGACGCCTGAAGTTGTTTTCCTTGGCGCCATGGCCATAGAACACCGTCAACTACGTGCACAGGCTTCTAAAGGTTGTAATATGGCCTTTAGCAGCCTAATAAGGGCCTTACACGTAAATCACGTGGTTCCACGAGCCCAGACAGGTGGCCATCGGTCTAGTCCTTCCAATCCCAATGGACTACACGCCTGAAGTCGTTTTTCCTTGGCGCCATGGCCATAGAACACCGTCAACTTACGTGCACAGGCTTCTAAAGGTTGTAATATGGCCTTTTGCAGCCTAATAAGGGCCTTACACGTAAATCACGTGGTTCCACGAGCCCAGACAGGTGGCCATCGGTCTAGTCCTTCCAATCCCAATGGACTACGACGCCTGAAGTCGTTTTCCTTGGCGCCATGGCCATAGAACACCGTCAACTACGTGCACAGGCTTCTAAAGGTTGTAATATGGCCTTTTGCAGCCTAATAAGGGCCTTACACGTAAATCACGTGGTTCCACGAGCCCAGACAGGTGGCCATCGGTCTAGTCCTTCCAATCCCAATGGACTACGACGCCTGAAGTCGTTTTCCTTGGCGCCATGGCATTAGAACACCGTCAACTACGTGCACAGGCTTCTAAAGGTTGTAATATGGCCTTTAGAAGCCTAATAAGGGCCTTACACGTATACGTTGGTTCCACGAGCCCAACAGGTGGCCATCGGTTCTAGTCCTTCCAATCCCAATGACTACGACGCCTGAAGTTGTTTTCCTTGGCGCCATGGCCATAGAACACCAGTCAACTACGTGGCACAGCTTCTAAAGGTTGTAATATGCCTTTAGAAGCTAATAAGGGCCTTACACGTAAATCACGTGGTTCCACGAGCCAGACAGGTGGCATCGGTCTAGTCCTTCCAACCCAATGGACTAGACGCCTGAAGTCGTTTTCCTTGGCGCCATGCCATAGAACACCGTCAACTACGTGCACAGGCTTCTAAAGGTTGTAATATGGCCTTTAGAAGCCTAATAAGGCCTTACACGTAAATCACGTGGTTCACGAGCCCAGACAGGTGGCCATCGGTTCTAGTCCTCCAATCCCATGGACTACGCGCCTGAAGTTGTTTTCCTTGGCGCCATGGCCATTAGAACATCTCTCTCTTTACTTCAGGCGTCGTAGTCCATTGGATTGGAAGGACTAGACCGATGGCCACCTGTCTGGGCTCGTGGAACACGTGATTTACGTGTAAGGCCCTTATTAGGCTTCTAAAGGCCATATTACAACCTTTAGAAGCCTGTGCACGTAGTTGACGGTGTTCTATGGCCATGGCGCCAAGGAAAACGACTTCAGGCGTCGTAGTCCATTGGGATGGAAGGACTAGACCGATGGCCACCTGTCTGGCTCGTGGAACACGTGATTTACGTGTAAGGCCTTATTAGGCTGCTAAAGGCCATATTACAACCTTTAGAAGCTCTGTGCACGTAGTTGACGGTGTTCTATGCCATGGCGCAAGGAAAACGACTTCAGGCGTCGTAGTCCATTGGGATTGGAAGGACTAGACCGATGGCCACCTGTCTGGGCTCGTGAACCACGTGATTTACGTGTAAGGCCCTTATTAGGCTTCTAAAGGCCATATTACAACCTTTAGAAGCCTGTGCACGTAGTTGACGGTGTCTATCATGGCCAGGCGCCAAGGAAAACGACTTCAGGCGTCGTAGTCCATTGGGATTGGAAGGACTAGACCGATGGCCACCTGTCTGGGCTCGTGGAACCACGTGATTTACGTGTAAGGCCCTTATTAGGCTGCAAAAGGCCATATTACAACCTTTAGAAGCCTGTGCACGTAGTTGACGGTGTTCTATGGCCATGGCGCCAAGGAAAACGACTTCAGGCGTCGTAGTCCATTGGGATTGGAAGGACTAGACCGATGGCCACCTGTCTGGCTCGTCGAACCACGTGATTTACGTGTAAGGCCTTATTAGGCTTCTAAAGGCCATATTACAACCTTTAGAAGCCTGTGCACGTAGTTGACGGTGTTCTATGGCCATGGCGCAAGGAAAACGACTTCAGGCGTCGTAGTCCATTGGGATTGGAAGGACTAGACGATGGCCACTGTCTGGGCTCGTGGAACCACGTGATTTACGTGTAAGGCCCTTATTAGGCTTCTAAAGGCCATATTACAACCTTTAGAAGCCTGTGCACGTAGTTGACGGTGTTCTATGGCCATGGCGCCAAGGAAAACGACTTCAGGCGTCGTAGTCCATTGGGATTGGAAGGACTAGACCGATGGCCACCTGTCTGGGCTCGTGGAACCACGTGATTTACGTGTAAGGCCCTTATTAGGCTTCTAAAGGCCATATTACAACCTTTAGAAGCCTGTGCACGTAGTTGACGGTGTTCTATGGCCATGGCGCCAAGGAAAACGACTTCAGGCGTCGTAGTCCATTGGATTGGAAGGACTAGACCGATGGCCACCTGTCTGGGCTCGTGGAACCACGTGATTTACGTGTAAGGCCCTTATTAGGCTTCTAAAGGCCATATTACAACCTTTAGAAGCCTGTGCACGTAGTTGACGGTGTTCTATGGCCATGGCGCCAAGGAAAACGACTTCAGGCGTCGTAGTCCATTGGGATTGGAAGGACTAGACCGATGGCCACCTGTCTGGGCTCGTGGAACCACGTGATTTACGTGTAAGGCCCTTATTAGGCTCTAAAGGCCATATTACAACCTTTAGAAGCCTGTGCACGTAGTTGACGGTGTTCTATGGCCATGGCGCCAAGGAAAACGACTTCAGGCGTCGTAGTCCATTGGGATTGGAAGGACTAGACCGATGGCCACCTGTCTGGGCTCGTGGAACCACGTGATTTACGTGTAAGGCCCTTATTAGGCTTCTAAAGGCCATATTACAACCTTTAGAAGCCTGTGCACGTAGTTGACGGTGTTCTATGGCTATGGCGCCAAGGAAAACGACTTCAGGCGTCGTGGTCCATTGGGATTGGAAGGACTAGACCGATGGCCAGCTGTCTGGGCTAGTGGAACCACGTGATTTACGTGTAAGGCCCTTATTAGGCTTCTAAAGGCCATATTACAATCTTTAGAAGCCTGTGCACGTAGTTGACGGTGTTCTATGGCCATGGCGCAAGGAAAACGACTTCAGGCGTCGTAGTCCATTGGGATTGGAAGGACTAGACCGATGGCCACCTGTCTGGGCTCGTTCGAACAACGTGATTTACGTGTAAGGCCCTTATTAGGCTTCTAAAAGGCCATATTACAACCTTTAGAAGCCTGTGCACGTAGTTGACGGTGTTCTATGGCCATGGCGCAAGGAAAACAACTTCAGGCGTCTTAGTCCATTGGAGTGGAAGGACTAGACCGATGGCCACCTGTCTGGGTTCGTGGAACCACGTGATTTACGTGTAAGGCCCTTATTAGGCTTGCAAAGGCCATATTACAAACCTTTAGAAGCCTGTGCACGTAGTTGACGGTGTTCTATGGCCATGGCGCCAAGGAAAACGACTTCAGGCGTCGTAGTCCATTGGGATTGGAAGGACTAGACCGATGGCCACCTGTCTGGGCTCGTGGAACCACGTGATTTACGTGTAAGGCCTTATTAGGCTGCAAAAGGCCATATTACAACCTTTAGAAGCCTGTGCACGTAGTTGACGGTGTTCTATGGCCATGGCGCCAAGGAAAACAACTTCAGGCGTCGTAGTCCATTGGGATTGGAAAGGACTAGACCGATGGCCACCTGTCTGGGCTCGTGGAACCACGTGATTTACGTGTAAGGCCCTTATTAGGCTTCTAAAGGCCATATTACAACCTTTAGAAGCCTGTGCACGTAGTTGACGGTGTTCTATGGCCATGGCGCCAAGGAAAACAACTTCAGGCGTCGTAGTCCATTGGGATTGGAAGGACTAGACCGATGGCCACCTCTCTGGACTCGTCGAACAACGTGATTTACGTGTAAGGCCCTTATTAGGCCTTCTAAAGGCCATATTACCATCTTTAGAAGCCTGTGCACGTAGTTGACGGTGTTTCTATGGCCTATGGCTCCAAGGAAAAACGACTTCAGGCGTCGTAGTCCATTGGGATTGGAAGGACTAGACCGATGGCCACCTGTCTGGGCTGGTCGTTACCACGTGATTTACGTTTAAGGCCCTTATTAGCTGCAAAAGGCATATTACAACCTTTAGAAGGCCTGTGCACGTAGTTGACGGTGTTCTATGGCAATGGCGCCAAGGAAAACAACTTCAGGCGTCCTAGTACATTGGGATTGGAAGGACTAGACCGATGGCCACCTGTCAGGGCTCGTGGAACCACGTGATTTACGTGTAAGGCCCTTATTAGGCTTCTAAAGGCCATATTACAACCTTTAGAAGCCTGTGCACGTAGTTGACGGTGTTCTATGGCCATGGCGCCATGGAAAACAACTTCAGGCGTCGTAGTCCATTGGGGATTGGAAGCACTAGACGATGGCCACCTGTCTGGGCTCGTGGAACCACGTGATTTACGTGTAAGGCCCTTATTAGGCTTCTAAAGGCCATATTACAACCTTTAGAAGCCTGTGCACGTAGTTGACGGTGTTCTATGGCCATGGCGCCATGGAAAACAACTTCAGACGTCGTAGTCCATTTGGGATTGGAAGCACTAGACCGATGGCCACCTGTCTGGGCTCGTGAACCACGTGATTTACGTGTAAGGCACTTATTAGGCTGCAAAAGGCCATATTTACAACCTTTTAGCAGCCTGTGCACGTAGTTGACGGTGTTCTATGGCGATGGCGCCAAGGAAAACGACTTCATGCGTAGTAGTCCATTGGGATTGGAAGGACTAGACCGATGGCCACCTGTCTGGACTCGTGGAACCACGTGATTTACGTGTAAGACCCTTATTAAATGCTTCTAAAGGACATATTACAACCTTTAGAAGCCTGTACACGTAGTTGACGGTGTTCTAATGCCATGGCGCCAAGGAAAACGACTTCAGGCGTCGTAGTCCATTGGGATTGGAAGGACTAGACCGATGGCCACCTGTCTGGGCTCGTGGAAACCACGTGATTTACGTGTAAGACCCTTATTAGGCTGCAAAGGCCATATTACAACCTTTAGAAGCCTGTGCACGTAGTTGACGGTGTTCTATGGCCATGGCGCCAAAGGAAAACGACTTCAGGCGTCGTAGTCCATTGGGATTGGAAGGACTAGACCGATGGCCACCTGTCTGGGCTCGTCGAACCACGTGATTTACGTGTAAGGCCTTATTAGGCTGCAAAGGCATATTACAACCTTTAGAAGCCTGTGCACGTAGTTGACGGTGTTCTATGGCTATGGCGCAACGAAAACGACTTCAGGCGTCGTAGTCCATTGGGATTGGAAGGACTAGACCGATGGCCACCTGTCTGGGCTCGTGGAACCACGTGATTTACGTGTAAGGCCCTTATTAGGCTTCTAAAGGCCATATTACAACCTTTAGAAGCCTGTGCACGTAGTTGACGGTGTTCTATGGCCATGGCGCCAAAGGAAAACGACTTCAGGCGTCGTAGTCCATTGGGATTGGAAGGACTAGACCGATGGCCACCTGTCTGGGCTCGTGGAACCACGTGATTTACGTGTAAGGCCCTTATTAGGCTTCTAAAGGCCATATTACAACCTTTAGAAGCCTGTGCACGTAGTTGACGGTGTTCTATGGCCATGGCGCCAAGGAAAACAACTTCAGGCGTCGTAGTCCATTGGGATTGGAAGCACTAGACCGATGGCCACCTGTCTGGCTCGTGGAACCACGTGATTTACGTGTAAGGCCCTTATTAGGTTGCAAAGGCCATATTACAACCTTTAGAAGCCTGTGCACGTAGTTGACGGTGTTCTATGGCCATGGCGCCAAGGAAAACGAACTTCAGGCGTCGTAGTCATTGGGATTGGAAGGACTAGACCGATGGCCACCTGTCTGGGCTCGTGGAACCACGTGATTTACGTGTAAGTCCCTGTTAGGCTTCTAAAGGCCATATTACAACCTTTAGAAACCTGTGCACGTAGTTGACGGTGTTCTATGGCGATGGCGCCAAGAAAAACGACTTCGGACGTCGTAGTACACTTGAGTTGGAAGGACTAGACCGATGGCCACCTGTCTGGGCTCGTGGAACCACGTGATTTACCGTGTAAGGCCCTTATTAGGCTGCAAAAGGCCATATTACAACCTTTAGAAGCCTGTGCACGTATGTTGACGGTGTTCTATGGCCATGGCGCCAAGGAAAACGACTTCAGGCGTCGTAGTCCATTGGGATTGGAAAGGACTAGACCGATGGCCCACCTGTCTGGGCTCGTGGAACCACGTGATTTACGTGTAAGGCCCTTATTAGGCCTTCTAAAGGCCATATTACAACCTTTAGAAGCTGTGCACGTAGTTGACGGTGTTCTATGGCCATGCGCCAAGGAAAACAACTTTCAGGCGTCGTTAGTCCATTGGGATTGGAAGGATAGACGCGATGGCAGCTGTCTGGGCTAGTGGAACCACGTGATTTACGTGTAAGGCCTTATTAGGCTTCTAAAGGCCATATTACAACCTTTAGAAGCCTGTGCACGTAGTTGACGGTGTTTCTATGGCCAAGGCGCAAAGGAAAACGACTTCAGCTCGTAGTCCATTGGGATTGGAAGGACTAGAGCGATGGCCACCTGTCTGGGCTCGTTCGAACAACGTGATTTACGTGTAAGGCCCTTATTAGGCTTCTAAAGGCCATATTACAACCTTTAGAAGCCTGTGCACGTAGTTGACGGTGTTCTATGGCCATGGCGCCAAGGAAAAACACTTCAGGGGTCGTAGTCCATTGGGAGTGGAAGGACTAGACCGATGGCCACCTGTCTGGGCTCGTCGAACCACGTGATTTACGTGTAAGGCCTTATTAGGCTTCTAAAGGCCATATTACAACCTTTAGAAGCCTGTGCACGTAAGTTGACGGTGTTCTATGGCCATGGCGCCAAGGAAAACACTTCAGGCGTCGTAGTCCATTGGGATTGGAAGGACTAGACCGATGGCCACCTGTCTGGGCTCGTGGAAACCACGTGATTTACGTGTAAGGCACTTATTAGGCTGCAAAAAGGCCATATTACAACCTTTAGAAGCCTGTGCACGTAGTTGACGGTGTTCTATGGCCATGGCGCCAAGGAAAACGACTTCAGGCGTCGTAGTCCATTGGGATTGGAAGACTAGACCGATGGCCACCTGTCTGGGCTCGTGGAACCACGTGATTTACGTGTAAGGACCCTTATTAGGCTTCTAAAGGCCATATTACAACCTTTAGAAGCCTGTGCACGTAGTTGACGTGTTCTATGCCATGGCGCCAAGGAAAACGGCTTCAGGCGTTGTAGTCATTGGATTGGAAGGACTAGACCGATGGCCACCTGTCTGGGCTCGTGAACCACGTGATTTACGTGTAAGACCCTTATTAGGCTGCAAAAGGCAATATTACCACCTTTAGAAGCCTGTGCACGTAGTTGACGGTGTTCTATGGCCATGGCGCCAGGAAAACGACTTCAGGCGTCGTAGTCCATTGGGATTGGAAGGACTAGACCGATGGCCACCTGTCTGGGCTTCGTCGAACCAACGTGATTTACGTGTAAGGCCCTTATTAGGCTTCTAAAGGCCATATTACAACTTTAGAAGCCTGTGCACGTAGCTGACGGTGTTCTATGGCTATGGCGCCAACGGAAAACGACTTCAGGCGTCGTAGTCCATTGGGATTGGAAGGACTAGACCGATGGTCAGCTGTCTGGGCTAGTGGAACCACGTGATTTACGTGTAAGGCCCTTATTAGGCTTCAAAGGCCATATTACAACCTTTAGAAGCCTGTGCAGTAGTTGACGGTGTTCTATGGCCAAGGCGCAAAGGAAACGACTTCAGGCGTCGTAGTCCATTGGGATTGGAAGGACTAGACCGATGGCCACCTGTCTGGGCTCGTGGAACACGTGATTTACGTGTAAGGCCCTTATTAGGCTGCTAAAGGCCATATTACAACCTTTAGAAGCCTGTGCACGTAGTTGACGGTGTTCTATGGCCATGGCGCCAAGGAAAACAACTTCCAGGCGTCGTAGTCCATTGGGATTGGAAGGACTAGACCGATGGCCACCTGTCTGGGCTCGTGGAACCACGTGATTTACGTGTAAGGCCTTATTAGGCTTCTAAAGGCCATATTACAACCTTTAGAAGCCTGTGCACGTAGTTGACGGTGTTCTATGGCCATGGCGCCAAAGAAAACGACTTCAGGCGTCGTAGTCCATTGGGATTGGAAGGACTAGACCGATGGCCACCTGTCTGGGCTCGTGGAACCACGTGATTTACGTGTAAGGCACTTATTAGGCTGCAAAAGGCCATATTACAACCTTTAGCAGCCTGTGCACGTAGTTGACGGTGTTCTATGGCGATGGCGCCAAGGAAAACGACTTCAGGCGTAGTAGTCCATTGGGATTGGAAGGACTAGACCGATGGCCACCTGTCTGGACTCGTGGAACCACGTGATTTACGTGTAAGACCCTTATTATGCTTCTAAAGGACATATTACAACCTTTAGAAGCCTGTGCACGTAGTTGACGTTGTTCTAATGCCATGGCGCCAAGGAAAACGGCTTCAGGCGTCGTAGTCCATTGGAATTGGAAGGACTAGACCGATGGCCACCTGTCTGGGCTCGTGGAACCACGTGATTTACGTGTAAGACCCTTATTAGGCTGCAAAAGGCAATATTACCACCTTTAGAAGCCTGTGCACGTAGTTGACGGTGTTCTATGGCCATGGCGCCAAGGAAAACGACTTCAGGCGTCGTAGTCCATTGGGATTGGAAGGACTAGACCGATGGCCACCTGTCTGGGCTCGTCGAACAACGTGATTTACGTGTAAGGCCCTTATTAGGCTTCTAAAGGCCATATTACAACCTTTAGAAGCCTGTGCACGTAGCTGACGGTGTTCTATGGCTATGGCGCTAACGAAAACGACTTCAGGCGTCGTGGTCCATTGGGATTGGAAGGACTAGACCGATGGTCAGCTGTCTGGGCTAGTGGAACCACGTGATTTACGTGTAAGGCCCTTATTAGGCTTCTAAAGGCCATATTACAACCTTTAGAAGCCTGTGCACGTAGTTGACGGTGTTCTATGGCCAAGGCGCAAAGGAAAACGACTTCAGGCGTCGTAGTCCATTGGGATTGGAAGGACTAGACCGATGGCCACCTGTCTGGGCTCGTCGAACAACGTGATTTACGTGTAAAGGCCCTTATTAGGCTTCTAAAGGCCATATTACAACCTTTAGAAGCCTGTGCACGTAGTTGACGGTGTTCTATGGCCATGGCGCCAAGGAAAACAACTTCAGGGGTCGTAGTCCATTGGGAGTGGAAGCACTAGACCGATGGCCACCTGTCTGGGCTCGTGGAACCACGTGATTTACGTGTAAGGCCCTTATTAGGATGCAAAAGGCCATATTACAACCTTTAGAAACCTGTGCACGTAGTTTACGGTGTTCTATGGCCATGGCGCCAAGGAAAACGACTTCTGGCGTCGTGGTCTATTGGGATTGGAAGGACTAGACCGGTGGCCACCTGTATGGGCTCGTGGAACCACGTGATTTACGTGTAAGTCCCTTGTTAGGCTTCTAAAGGCCATATTACAACCTTTAGAAACCTGTGCACGTAGTTGACGGTGTTCTATGGCGATGGCGCCAAGAAAAACGACTTCGGACGTCGTAGTACATTGAGTCTGGAAGGACTAGACCGATGGCCACCTGTCTGGGCTCGTGGAACCACGTGATTTACGTGTAAGGCCCTTATTAGGCTGCAAAAGGCCATATTACAACCTTTAGAAGCCTGTGCACGTAGTTGACGGTGTTCTATGGCCATAGCGCCAAGGAAAACAACTTCAGGCGTCGTAGTCCATTGGGATTGGAAAGACTAGACCGATGGCCACCTGTCTGGGCTCGTGGAACCACGTGATTTACGTGTAAGGCCCTTATTAGGCTTCTAAAGGCCATATTACAACCTTTAGAAGCCTGTGCACGTAGTTGACGGTGTTCTATGGCCATGGCGCCAAGGAAAACAACTTCAGGCGTCGTAGTCCATTGGGATTGGAAGGACTAGACCGATGGTCAGCTGTCTGGGCTAGTGGAACCACGTGATTTACGTGTAAGGCCCTTATTAGGCTTCTAAAGGCCATATTACAACCTTTAGAAGCCTGTGCACGTAGTTGACGGTGTTCTATGGCCAAGGCGCAAAGGAAAACGACTTCAGGCGTCGTAGTCCATTGGGATTGGAAGGACTAGACCGATGGCCACCTGTCTGGGCTCGTCGAACAACGTGATTTACGTGTAAGGCCCTTATTAGGCTTCTAAAGGCCATATTACAACCTTTAGAAGCCTGTGCACGTAGTTGACGGTGTTCTATGGCCATGGCGCCAAGGAAAACAACTTCAGGGGTCGTAGTCCATTGGGAGTGGAAGTACTAGACCGATGGCCACCTGTCTGGGCTCGTGGAACCACGTGATTTACGTGTAAGGCCCTTATTAGGATGCAAAAGGCCATATTACAACCTTTAGAAACCTGTGCACGTAGTTTACGGTGTTCTATGGCCATGGCGCCAAGGAAAACGACTTCTGGCGTCGTGGTCTATTGGGATTGGAAGGACTAGACCGGTGGCCACCTGTATGGGCTCGTGGAACCACGTGATTTACGTGTAAGTCCCTTGTTAGGCTTCTAAAGGCCATATTACAACCTTTAGAAACCTGTGCACGTAGTTGACGGTGTTCTATGGCCATGGCGCCAAGAAAAACGTCTTCGGACGTCGTAGTACATTGAGTCTGGAAGGACTAGACCGATGGCCACCTGTCTGGGCTCGTGGAACCACGTGATTTACGTGTAAGGCCCTTATTAGGCTGCAAAAGGCCATATTACAACCTTTAGAAGCCTGTGCACGTAGTTGACGGTGTTCTATGGCCATAGCGCCAAGGAAAACAACTTCAGGCGTCGTAGTCCATTGGATTGGAAAGACTAGACCGATGGCCACCTGTCTGGGCTCGTGGAACAAACGTGATTTACGTGTAAGGCCCTTATTAGGCTTCTAAAGGCCATATTACAACCTTTAGAAGCCTGTGCACGTAGTTGACGGTGTTCTATGGCCATGGCGCCAAGGAAAAACAACTTCAGGCGTCGTAATCCATTGGGATTGGAAGGACTAGACCGATGGTCAGCTGTCTGGGCTAGTGGAACCACGTGATTTACGTGTAAGGCCCTTATTAGGCTTCTAAAGGCCATATTACAACCTTTAGAAGCCTGTGCACGTAGTTGACGGTGTTCTATGGCCAAGGCGCAAAGGAAAACGACTTCAGGCGTCGTAGTCCATTGGGATGGGAAGGACTAGAGCGATGGCCACCTGTCTGGGCTCGTCGAACAACGTGATTTACCTGTAAGGCCCTTATTAGGCTTCTAAAGGCCATATTACAACCTTTTAGAAGCCTGTGCACGTAGTTGACGGTGTTCTATGGCCATGGCGCCAAGGAAAACAACTTCAGGGGTCGTAGTCCATTGGGAGTGGAAGCACTAGACCGATGGCCACCTGTCTGGGCTCGTGGAACCACGTGATTTACGTGTAAGGCCCTTATTAGGATGCAAAAGGCCATATTACAACCTTTAGAAACCTGTGCACGTAGTTTACGGTGTTCTATGGCCATGGCGCCAAGGAAAACGACTTCTGGCGTCGTGGTCTATTAGGATTGGAAGGACTAGACCGGTGGCCACCTGTATGGGCTCGTGGAACCACGTGATTTACGTGTAAGTCCCTTGTTAGGCTTCTAAAGGCCATTATTACAACCTTTTAGAAACCTGTGCACGTAGTTGACGGTGTTCTATGGCGATGGCGCCAAGAAAACGACTTCGGACGTCGTAGTACATTGAGTCTGGAAGGACTAGACCGATGGCCACCTGTCTGGGCTCGTGGAACCACGTGATTTACGTGTAAGGCCCTTATTAGGCTGCAAAAGGCCATATTACAACCTTTAGAAGCCTGTGCACGTAGTTGACGGTGTTCTATGGCCATAGCGCCAAGGAAAACAACTTCAGGCGTCGTAGTCCATTGGGATTGGAAAGACTAGACCGATGGCCACCTGTCTGGGCTCGTGGAAGCACGTGATTTACGTGTAAGGCCCTTATTAGGCTTCTAAAGGCCATATTACAACCTTTAGAAGCCTGTGCACGTAGTTGACGGTGTTCTATGGCCATGGCGCCAAGGAAAACAACTTCAGGCGTCGTAGTCCATTGGGATTGGAAGGACTGGACCGATGGCCACCTGTCTGGGCTCGTGGAACCACGTGATTTACGTGTAAGGCCCTTATTAGACTTCTAAAGGCCATATTACAACCTTTTAGAAGCCTGTGCACGTAGTTGACGGTGTTCTATGGCCATGGCGCCAAAGAAAACGACTTCAGGCGTCGTGGCCCATTGGGATTGGAAGGACTAGACCGATGGCCACCTGTCTGGGCTCGTGGAACCACGTGATTTACGTGTAAGGCCCTTATTAGGCTTCTAAAGGCCATATTACAACCTTTAGAAGCCTGTGCACGTAGCTGACGGTGTTCTATTGCCATGGCGCAAAGGAAAACGACTTCAGGCGTCGTAGTCCATTGGGATTGGAAGGACTACACCGATGGCCACCTCTCTGGGCTCGTCGAACCACGTGATTTACGTGTAAGGCACTTATTAGGCTGCAAAAGGCCATATTACAACCTTTAGAAGCCTGTGCACGTAGTTGACGGTGTTCTATGGCTATGGCGCCAAGGAAAACACCTTCAGGCGTTGGAGTCCATTGGGATTGGAAGGACTAGACCGATGGCCACCTGTCTGGGCTCGTGGAACAACGTGATTTACGTGTAAGGCCCTTATTAGGCTTCTAAAGGCCATATTACAACCTTTAGAAGCCTGTGCACGTAGTTGACGGTGTTCTATGGCTATGGCGCTAAGGAAAACGACTTCAGGCGTCGTGGTCCATTGGGATTGGAAGGACTAGACCGATGGTCACCTGTCTGGGCTAGTGGAACCACGTGATTTACGTGTAAGGCCCTTATTAGTCTTCTAAAGGCCATATTACAACCCTTAGAAGCCTGTGCACGTAGTTGACGGTGTTCTATGGCCAAGGCGCAAAGGAGAACGACTGCAGGCGTCGTAGTCCATTGGGATTGGAAAGACTAGACCGATGGCCATCTCTCTGGGCTCGTCGAACCACGTGATTTACGTGTAAGGCACTTATTAGGCTGCAAAAAGCCATATTACAACCTTTAGACGCCTGTGCACGTAGTTGACTGTGTTCTATGGCTATGGCGCCAAGGAAAACGCCTTCAGGCATTGTAGTCCATTGGGATTGGAAGGACTAGACCGATGGCAACCTGTCTGGGCTCGTCGAACAACGTGATTTACGTGTAAGGCCCTTATTAGGCTTCTAAAGGCCATATTACAACCTTTAGAAGCCTGTGCACGTAGTTGACGGTGTTCTATGGCCATGGCGTCAAGGAAAACGACTTCGGACGTCGTAGTACATTGAGACTGGAAGGACTAGACCGATGGCCACCTGTCTGGGCTCGTAGAAACAACGTGATTTACGTGTAAGGCCCTTATTAGGATGCAAAAGGCCATATTACAACCTTTAGAAACCTGTGCACGTAGTTTACGGTGTTCTTGGGCCATGGCGCCAAGGAAAACGACTTCTGGCGTCGTAGTCCATTGGGTTTGGAAGGACTAGACCGGTGGCCACCTGTCTGGGCTCGTGGAACCACGTGATTTTTTTTTTTTTTTTTTTTTTTTTTTTTTTTAATAATAGCCGTATCCCAGCAATTTAATCTGTTCGTTTTTCGTTATTATAAAATTACATAGTATCATCCGTTTATTCGGCTTGATACCTTGAAAATTCAAACATACGTTATTTTATATAATTTTGTTTTGGTCTATTTCTATAGCGAGAGACCGCCGCTCAAAATATATAATATATATATAATACTATTTTGGCTATCGGAATTCCCTTATTTCCGATAGTGTGTTGGTCAAAGACATGTCGATATCAGATATGTTAACATCCCGCCGCAATGATCTTGATCCACGCAGGCATAGCAATGTCGATCGGAGTAACGAAAAGCAAATTTTCGTTCTGACAAACGTCATAGCGATAGACGTTGGTATACCACGTTTATCTGCTATCAACTCAGCAAGACGTTGATAGAATCTCTTGCATTCTCTTCCTAACCCACCGTGTGTAGAAAACACTAAAGGTGTAAAAGAACCATTTTCAACCTGCAAAACCCTTTCGTTGTATGACCTTTTCTTTTCTTGCTCATTCCTTTCATAGCAACGTTTGATTTCTGTGTTCCTATACCTCTGGGCGTTAAGGTCAAAGACCCTGACATCGCAGAATACCCGTTGGCCAGGAATCCAGAAACCAAGTGCGCTAACATCTAATCGAGCTTCATTGGATGTGATCGCACTTTTCTGTTCAAAGCGTTCGTTTTGTAGTGGAGCAAGCATCGGTTCAATTCGTACGTCTTTACACACTTCTTTCAAAAGCTCAGCAGTTATATCACGAACTTCGTTATGACGTTGTGTGACAAACCCACCCTTTTTGCAGGATAACGCATGAGCAAGATCAAACTTTGAGCCACATGCACATTCAAATGGTAACCTGGGTAATTCCCAGTTATATCGAATTCTCAATGCGTCGAAAAACTGCTCCTTTGTGAGGTAGTAACCACTCTCTTTTATTGGTAGAGTCGTCAACCAGTTTGACGCACCTATTTCCTGATTTGCTTCGTTCTGCCTCTTAGCACATTCATCCATTTGTGACAATAGTCCTTGTAGAATGTTTTGATGGCTTTTATTTCTCTCAGACTTTATTTGGCTTTTCGTTTTGCTGATCTAGTTCGCATTTTCATTTTGTCTGAGAAGAATATTTACGAGCTCCGTCGTCATTTTCCGAGAATTCTCGTATTCTGTGTCAGAAACATTCTCAAGGATTTTTATTCCTAGGTTCCGAGACGTGGTGGCAAGGACATTAGCTCCCTCTCTACATCGTTTACAATATGACCACCAGTAATCGCCGGCAGCAGTTGGTGTCTTATTACACTTTCCACTGGTCGCAGTAATGATGATATTTCTGGGATGGTCCGTAAATAGTATGTGAAGCGATGTTGATATCCACTAACATAGCATGTGTAAGCTGCTTGTGGTTCGATAACAGCTATTTCTGAAATTAGTGTGATTTCTTTCACCCATTTCGCGACAATGTCTTCAACGTACTCTTTTCGAAAAGTCTCACTGCCAATAACTGCTCCGAGATGTCGTTCTCCTGTACATGTAATTTGGATATTTGTTTCTTTGAAGTGTGTTTTTGCTCCTTCAATGTTCTTCTCTTTCACAATTAGCCATGATTTCTTTGGCTGTGGTTGGTAACCAAATTTTGGGCCTTCCACAATGAGCTCGTCCCACCATTTCCGAATGGTGGAAAAATTTCCAACAGCTGTTAAGTCATCAGCAAAAGCTACCAATTTCATATCAATATCAGCAATGTTTTTCATTCTATCAAGTAATGGTGTGAGTCCTATTGCGTAAATGGCCATCCCCAACGGGTCGCCTTGAGTGGTACCTTCTCTTGAACTCAGTTCAGTTCCACCAATCACAAAAAGTCTCGCAGGCTTTATCTAGCAGTTGTTGATGTATGTTGCTAGAATCGGGCAAATGATCTTGGTATTATGAAGTGTTGCACTACGGTTCAAGCTATTGAAGGCATTTGCAGCATCAACTAATAAGACACATTCGGCTTCTTCACTAGAGTATGCATCTTTCATTGCATGTATAGCAGCTTCGCACCCAGATTCATGACCGGAGCACATCTGAATCTTTGAACAAGATTCAATAACATCATTCTTTGATGCGTACATCACGGCTTTTCCAATAATGCGTCTTAAAACCTCTCCTACTCCGATAGGTCTAAGACCAGGGTTCTTGTCTAAAGGCACAAGACGACATCCTAAATACGCCTCTAAAGAATTATCGTTTACTTCTTCATGGCAAAGTCTTCTTGCAAACTTAGCTATCGCTTTCCGTAAATCTGTTCCAGTGTCGCCATAAACTCTAGACGCTATGATTTTGATCCATCCATTCGCATCCATTCCAGATGGTCCGGAGCCGCCTTTTGTTTTCTTCGCTGCTCGCATTATCATGTCTTCGTCAATGACGTCATATACAACGGCATTAACTGATTTGATCGGACCTTGTATCAGCGTGTCTTCGTATGATTCACTTCCTTCAGGATGTTTTTGTCGTAGCATTTCAAGAGTTTCGTCATTCAAAAGAAGTATTCCTCCAGTCATATTGTTCGTCACCACATTAATCGCTTTATGAACATCTCCTTTTTGCACATGGTTCCGGAACTTCCTTGAAGTAACTGCAATATCTTGCTTTTTTATTACTTTAGGTAGTCGGCTTTGAATCGTCTGTGCGTCATCCATTAAGCTCATAAAATCTCCTTTAAACCATTGTGTTAGACGTCTGTTTAATGCTTCTACGTGCTCCTTAGATTTCGATGCCTGTGGTGGTTTTTGCAGCAGCAGAGCAGGCATGATATGTATAGCTTCTAATGCTATAGCTCTTAAAGGTGTGTTTTCAATCCACGCATTGAGCAATCTTGTGGTCTCACGTATGTAGGATTTACCTGCGTTTCCATTAGGCAGCATAAACAAGTTTCGTTTCCAATAAACAATTTTTCTGTAACATTCCTCGATGTCATTGACTGCTTCACTTCCTTTAACATTACTCCAATAAAACTTTTCTGGAGCATCAGCAAAATGATGTTGAGATGAAGTTGCGTCTTCGGGAACGTTTCGTTGTTGATTTGTATCCTGTTGTGTTTGTGCAATGTTCTGTGTCAACACTTTACAATACTTTAAGTGCTGTACCAAACCTCTATACGTTTTAAACTTTCGGTGACATTTCATACACGGAAAGTCTCTTGACTCTGCTCAACACTATCAATTCTTGAATTCGATGACGATGGTTGCGTATGACCTCTTTTAACCATTTTTATCCAATAAACTGTGAAAATGATGTTTCGTCGTTACTTCAATTAATTCTTCGCGTTTTGACACTTAATTGAAACTTGCATGACGGATCATTTACTTTGTTCCGATCAATCGGCATTGGAGACGTCCGCCATCTTTAACCGTCAACCGTTCTCGAACCACGTGATTTACGTGTAAGGCCCTTATTAGGCTTCTAAAGGCCATATTACAACCTTTAGAAGCCTGTGCACGTAGTTTACGGTGTTCTATGGCCATGGCGCCAAGGAAAACGACTTCAGGCGTCGTAGTCCATTGGGATTGGAAGGACTAGACCGGTGGCCACCTGTCTGGGCTCGTGGAACCACGTGATTTACGTGTAAGGCCCTTATTAGGCTTCTAAAGGCCATATTACAACCTTTAGAAGCCTGTGCACGTAGTTGACGGTGTTCTATGGCGATGGCGCCAAGGAAAACGCCTTCAGGCGTTGTAGTCCATTGGGATTGGAAGGACTAGACCGATGGCCACCTGTCTGGGCTCGTGGAACCACGTGATTTACGTGTAAGGCCCTTATTAGGCTGCAAAAGGCCATATTACAACCTTTAGAAGCCTGTGCACGTAGTTGACGGTGTTCTATGGCCATGGCGCCAAAGAAAACGACTTCAGGCGTCGTAGTCTATTGGGATTGGAAGGACTACACCGATGGCCACCTCTCTGGTCTCGTCGAACCACGTGATTTACGTGTAAGGCACTTATTAGGCTGCAAAGGCCATATTACAACCTTTAGAAGCCTGTGCACGTAGTTGACGGTGTTCTATGGCCATGGCGCCAAGGAAAACGACTTCAGGCGTCGTAGTCCATTGGGATTGGAAGGACTAGACCGATGGCCACCTGTCTGGGCTCGTGGAACCACGTGATTTACGTGTAAGGCCCTTATTAGGCTGCAAAAGGCCATATTACAACCTTTAGAAGCCTGTGCACGTAGTTGACGGTGTTCTATGGCCATGGCGCCAAGGAAAACGACTTCAGGCGTCGTAGTCCATTGGGATTGGAAGGACTAGACCGATGGCCACCTGTCTGGGCTCGTGGAACCACGTGATTTACGTGTAAGGCCCTTATTAGGCTTCTAAAGGCCATATTACAACCTTTAGAAGCCTGTGCACGTAGTTGACGGTGTTCTATGGCCATGGCGCCAAGGAAAACGACTTCAGGCGTCGTAGTCCATTGGGATTGGAAGGACTAGACCGATGGCCACCTGTCTGGGCTCGTGGAACCACGTGATTTACGTGTAAGGCCCTTATTAGGCTTCTAAAGGCCATATTACAACCTTTAGAAGCCTGTGCACGTAGTTGACGGTGTTCTATGGCCATGGCGCCAAGGAAAACGACTTCAGGCGTCGTAGTCCATTGGGATTGGAAGGACTAGACCGATGGCCACCTGTCTGGGCTCGTGGAACCACGTGATTTACGTGTAAGGCCCTTATTAGGCTGCAAAAGGCCATATTACAACCTTTAGAAGCCTGTGCACGTAGTTGACGGTGTTCTATGGCCATGGCGCCAAGGAAAACGACTTCAGGCGTCGTAGTCCATTGGGATTGGAAGGACTAGACCGATGGCCACCTGTCTGGGCTCGTGGAACCACGTGATTTACGTGTAAGGCCCTTATTAGGCTTCTAAAGGCCATATTACAACCTTTAGAAGCCTGTGCACGTAGTTGACGGTGTTCTATGGCCATGGCGCCAAGGAAAACGACTTCAGGCGTCGTAGTCCATTGGGATTGGAAGGACTAGACCGATGGCCACCTGTCTGGGCTCGTGGAACCACGTGATTTACGTGTAAGGCCCTTATTAGGCTTCTAAAGGCCATATTACAACCTTTAGAAGCCTGTGCACGTAGTTGACGGTGTTCTATGGCCATGGCGCCAAGGAAAACGACTTCAGGCGTCGTAGTCCATTGGGATTGGAAGGACTAGACCGATGGCCACCTGTCTGGGCTCGTGGAACCACGTGATTTACGTGTAAGGCCCTTATTAGGCTTCTAAAGGCCATATTACAACCTTTAGAAGCCTGTGCACGTAGTTGACGGTGTTCTATGGCCATGGCGCCAAGGAAAACGACTTCAGGCGTCGTAGTCCATTGGGATTGGAAGGACTAGACCGATGGCCACCTGTCTGGGCTCGTGGAACCACGTGATTTACGTGTAAGGCCCTTATTAGGCTTCTAAAGGCCATATTACAACCTTTAGAAGCCTGTGCACGTAGTTGACGGTGTTCTATGGCCATGGCGCCAAGGAAAACGACTTCAGGCGTCGTAGTCCATTGGGATTGGAAGGACTAGACCGATGGCCACCTGTCTGGGCTCGTGGAACCACGTGATTTACGTGTAAGGCCCTTATTAGGCTTCTAAAGGCCATATTACAACCTTTAGAAGCCTGTGCACGTAGTTGACGGTGTTCTATGGCCATGGCGCCAAGGAAAACGACTTCAGGCGTCGTAGTCCATTGGGATTGGAAGGACTAGACCGATGGCCACCTGTCTGGGCTCGTGGAACCACGTGATTTACGTGTAAGGCCCTTATTAGGCTGCAAAAGGCCATATTACAACCTTTAGAAGCCTGTGCACGTAGTTGACGGTGTTCTATGGCCATGGCGCCAAGGAAAACGACTTCAGGCGTCGTAGTCCATTGGGATTGGAAGGACTAGACCGATGGCCACCTGTCTGGGCTCGTGGAACCACGTGATTTACGTGTAAGGCCCTTATTAGGCTGCAAAAGGCCATATTACAACCTTTAGAAGCCTGTGCACGTAGTTGACGGTGTTCTATGGCCATGGCGCCAAGGAAAACGACTTCAGGCGTCGTAGTCCATTGGGATTGGAAGGACTAGACCGATGGCCACCTGTCTGGGCTCGTGGAACCACGTGATTTACGTGTAAGGCCCTTATTAGGCTGCAAAAGGCCATATTACAACCTTTAGAAGCCTGTGCACGTAGTTGACGGTGTTCTATGGCCATGGCGCCAAGGAAAACGACTTCTGGCGTCGTGCGTCCATTTGGGATTTGGAAGGACTTAGACCGAATGGCCACCTATCTGGCTCGTGGAACACGTAGATTTACCGTGTAAGCGCCCTTATTAGGCTTCTAAAGGTCGATATTTACAACCTTTAGAAGCCTGTTGACCGTAGTTGACGGTGTTCTATGGCATGGCGCCAAGGAAAACGACTTCAGCGTCGTAGTCCATTGGATTGAAGGACTAGACGATGCCACCTGTATGTTCGTGGAACCACGGTGATTTACGAAGCCTAGATGTGCACGTAGTTACGGTGTTCTATGTTTCAGGCGTCTAGCCATGGATTGAAGGACTAACGCACCTGCCTGGCTGTGAACCCGTGATTACGTGTAAGGCCCTTATTAGGCTTCTAAAGGCCATAATACAACCTTTAGAAGCCTGTGCACGTAGTTGACGGTGTTCTATGGCATGGCGCCAAGGAAAACGACTTCAGGCGTCGTAGTCCATTGGGATTGGAAGGAATAGGACCGATGGCCACCTGTCTGGGCTCGTGGAACCACGTGATTTACGTGTAAGGCCCTTATTAGGCTGCAAAAGGCCATATTACAACCTTTAGAAGCCTGTGCACGTAGTTGACGGTGTTCTATGGCCATGGCGCCAAGGAAAACGACTTCAGGCGTCGTAGTCCATTGGGATTGGAAGGACTAGACCGATGGCCACCTGTCTGGGCTCGTGGAACCACGTGATTTACGTGTAAGGCCCTTATTAGGCTTCTAAAGGCCATATTACAACCTTTAGAAGCCTGTGCACGTAGTTGACGGTGTTCTATGGCCATGGCGCCAAGGAAAACGACTTCAGGCGTCGTAGTCCATTGGGATTGGAAGGACTAGACCGATGGCCACCTGTCTGGGCTCGTGGAACCACGTGATTTACGTGTAAGGCCCTTATTAGGCTGCAAAAGGCCATATTACAACCTTTAGAAGCCTGTGCACGTAGTTGACGGTGTTCTATGGCCATGGCGCCAAGGAAAACGACTTCAGGCGTCGTAGTCCATTGGGATTGGAAGGACTAGACCGATGGCCACCTGTCTGGGCTCGTGGAACCACGTGATTTACGTGTAAGGCCCTTATTAGGCTTCTAAAGGCCATATTACAACCTTTAGAAGCCTGTGCACGTAGTTGACGGTGTTCTATGGCCATGGCGCCAAGGAAAACGACTTCAGGCGTCGTAGTCCATTGGGATTGGAAGGACTAGACCGATGGCCACCTGTCTGGGCTCGTGGAACCACGTGATTTACGTGTAAGGCCCTTATTAGGCTTCTAAAGGCCATATTACAACCTTTAGAAGCCTGTGCACGTAGTTGACGGTGTTCTATGGCCATGGCGCCAAGGAAAACGACTTCAGGCGTCGTAGTCCATTGGGATTGGAAGGACTAGACCGATGGCCACCTGTCTGGGCTCGTGGAACCACGTGATTTACGTGTAAGGCCCTTATTAGGCTTCTAAAGGCCATATTACAACCTTTAGAAGCCTGTGCACGTAGTTGACGGTGTTCTATGGCCATGGCGCCAAGGAAAACGACTTCAGGCGTCGTAGTCCATTGGGATTGGAAGGACTAGACCGATGGCCACCTGTCTGGGCTCGTGGAACCACGTGATTTACGTGTAAGGCCCTTATTAGGCTTCTAAAGGCCATATTACAACCTTTAGAAGCCTGTGCACGTAGTTGACGGTGTTCTATGGCCATGGCGCCAAGGAAAACGACTTCAGGCGTCGTAGTCCATTGGGATTGGAAGGACTAGACCGATGGCCACCTGTCTGGGCTCGTGGAACCACGTGATTTACGTGTAAGGCCCTTATTAGGCTGCTAAAGGCCATATTACAACCTTTAGAAGCCTGTGCACGTAGTTGACGGTGTTCTATGGCCATGGCGCCAAGGAAAACGACTTCAGGCGTCGTAGTCCATTGGGATTGGAAGGACTAGACCGATGGCCACCTGTCTGGGCTCGTGGAACCACGTGATTTACGTGTAAGGCCCTTATTAGGCTTCTAAAGGCCATATTACAACCTTTAGAAGCCTGTGCACGTAGTTGACGGTGTTCTATGGCCATGGCGCCAAGGAAAACGACTTCAGGCGTCGTAGTCCATTGGGATTGGAAGGACTAGACCGATGGCCACCTGTCTGGGCTCGTGGAACCACGTGATTTACGTGTAAGGCCCTTATTAGGCTTCTAAAGGCCATATTACAACCTTTAGAAGCCTGTGCACGTAGTTGACGGTGTTCTATGGCCATGGCGCCAAGGAAAACGACTTCAGGCGTCGTAGTCCATTGGGATTGGAAGGACTAGACCGATGGCCACCTGTCTGGGCTCGTGGAACCACGTGATTTACGTGTAAGGCCCTTATTAGGCTGCAAAAGGCCATATTACAACCTTTAGAAGCCTGTGCACGTAGTTGACGGTGTTCTATGGCCATGGCGCCAAGGAAAACGACTTCAGGCGTCGTAGTCCATTGGGATTGGAAGGACTAGACCGATGGCCACCTGTCTGGGCTCGTGGAACCACGTGATTTACGTGTAAGGCCCTTATTAGGCTTCTAAAGGCCATATTACAACCTTTAGAAGCCTGTGCACGTAGTTGACGGTGTTCTATGGCCATGGCGCCAAGGAAAACGACTTCAGGCGTCGTAGTCCATTGGGATTGGAAGGACTAGACCGATGGCCACCTGTCTGGGCTCGTGGAACCACGTGATTTACGTGTAAGGCCCTTATTAGGCTGCAAAAGGCCATATTACAACCTTTAGAAGCCTGTGCACGTAGTTGACGGTGTTCTATGGCCATGGCGCCAAGGAAAACGACTTCAGGCGTCGTAGTCCATTGGGATTGGAAGGACTAGACCGATGGCCACCTGTCTGGGCTCGTGGAACCACGTGATTTACGTGTAAGGCCCTTATTAGGCTTCTAAAGGCCATATTACAACCTTTAGAAGCCTGTGCACGTAGTTGACGGTGTTCTATGGCCATGGCGCCAAGGAAAACGACTTCAGGCGTCGTAGTCCATTGGGATTGGAAGGACTAGACCGATGGCCACCTGTCTGGGCTCGTGGAACCACGTGATTTACGTGTAAGGCCCTTATTAGGCTTCTAAAGGCCATATTACAACCTTTAGAAGCCTGTGCACGTAGTTGACGGTGTTCTATGGCCATGGCGCCAAGGAAAACGACTTCAGGCGTCGTAGTCCATTGGGATTGGAAGGACTAGACCGATGGCCACCTGTCTGGGCTCGTGGAACCACGTGATTTACGTGTAAGGCCCTTATTAGGCTGCAAAAGGCCATATTACAACCTTTAGAAGCCTGTGCACGTAGTTGACGGTGTTCTATGGCCATGGCGCCAAGGAAAACGACTTCAGGCGTCGTAGTCCATTGGGATTGGAAGGACTAGACCGATGGCCACCTGTCTGGGCTCGTGGAACCACGTGATTTACGTGTAAGGCCCTTATTAGGCTTCTAAAGGCCATATTACAACCTTTAGAAGCCTGTGCACGTAGTTGACGGTGTTCTATGGCCATGGCGCCAAGGAAAACGACTTCAGGCGTCGTAGTCCATTGGGATTGGAAGGACTAGACCGATGGCCACCTGTCTGGGCTCGTGGAACCACGTGATTTACGTGTAAGGCCCTTATTAGGCTTCTAAAGGCCATATTACAACCTTTAGAAGCCTGTGCACGTAGTTGACGGTGTTCTATGGCCATGGCGCCAAGGAAAACGACTTCAGGCGTCGTAGTCCATTGGGATTGGAAGGACTAGACCGATGGCCACCTGTCTGGGCTCGTGGAACCACGTGATTTACGTGTAAGGCCCTTATTAGGCTTCTAAAGGCCATATTACAACCTTTAGAAGCCTGTGCACGTAGTTGACGGTGTTCTATGGCCATGGCGCCAAGGAAAACGACTTCAGGCGTCGTAGTCCATTGGGATTGGAAGGACTAGACCGATGGCCACCTGTCTGGGCTCGTGGAACCACGTGATTTACGTGTAAGGCCCTTATTAGGCTGCAAAAGGCCATATTACAACCTTTAGAAGCCTGTGCACGTAGTTGACGGTGTTCTATGGCCATGGCGCCAAGGAAAACGACTTCAGGCGTCGTAGTCCATTGGGATTGGAAGGACTAGACCGATGGCCACCTGTCTGGGCTCGTGGAACCACGTGATTTACGTGTAAGGCCCTTATTAGGCTTCTAAAGGCCATATTACAACCTTTAGAAGCCTGTGCACGTAGTTGACGGTGTTCTATGGCCATGGCGCCAAGGAAAACGACTTCAGGCGTCGTAGTCCATTGGGATTGGAAGGACTAGACCGATGGCCACCTGTCTGGGCTCGTGGAACCACGTGATTTACGTGTAAGGCCCTTATTAGGCTTCTAAAGGCCATATTACAACCTTTAGAAGCCTGTGCACGTAGTTGACGGTGTTCTATGGCCATGGCGCCAAGGAAAACGACTTCAGGCGTCGTAGTCCATTGGGATTGGAAGGACTAGACCGATGGCCACCTGTCTGGGCTCGTGGAACCACGTGATTTACGTGTAAGGCCCTTATTAGGCTTCTAAAGGCCATATTACAACCTTTAGAAGCCTGTGCACGTAGTTGACGGTGTTCTATGGCCATGGCGCCAAGGAAAACAACTTCAGGCGTCGTAGTCCATTGGGATTGGAAGGACTAGACCGATGGCCACCTGTCTGGGCTCGTGGAACCACGTGATTTACGTGTAAGGCCCTTATTAGGCTGCTAAAGGCCATATTACAACCTTTAGAAGCCTGTGCACGTAGTTGACGGTGTTCTATGGCCATGGCGCCAAGGAAAACGACTTCAGGCGTCGTAGTCCATTGGGATTGGAAGGACTAGACCGATGGCCACCTGTCTGGGCTCGTGGAACCACGTGATTTACGTGTAAGGCCCTTATTAGGCTTCTAAAGGCCATATTACAACCTTTAGAAGCCTGTGCACGTAGTTGACGGTGTTCTATGGCCATGGCGCCAAGGAAAACGACTTCAGGCGTCGTAGTCCATTGGGATTGGAAGGACTAGACCGATGGCCACCTGTCTGGGCTCGTGGAACCACGTGATTTACGTGTAAGGCCCTTATTAGGCTTCTAAAGGCCATATTACAACCTTTAGAAGCCTGTGCACGTAGTTGACGGTGTTCTATGGCCATGGCGCCAAGGAAAACGACTTCAGGCGTCGTAGTCCATTGGGATTGGAAGGACTAGACCGATGGCCACCTGTCTGGGCTCGTGGAACCACGTGATTTACGTGTAAGGCCCTTATTAGGCTTCTAAAGGCCATATTACAACCTTTAGAAGCCTGTGCACGTAGTTGACGGTGTTCTATGGCCATGGCGCCAAGGAAAACGACTTCAGGCGTCGTAGTCCATTGGGATTGGAAGGACTAGACCGATGGCCACCTGTCTGGGCTCGTGGAACCACGTGATTTACGTGTAAGGCCCTTATTAGGCTTCTAAAGGCCATATTACAACCTTTAGAAGCCTGTGCACGTAGTTGACGGTGTTCTATGGCCATGGCGCCAAGGAAAACGACTTCAGGCGTCGTAGTCCATTGGGATTGGAAGGACTAGACCGATGGCCACCTGTCTGGGCTCGTGGAACCACGTGATTTACGTGTAAGGCCCTTATTAGGCTTCTAAAGGCCATATTACAACCTTTAGAAGCCTGTGCACGTAGTTGACGGTGTTCTATGGCCATGGCGCCAAGGAAAACGACTTCAGGCGTCGTAGTCCATTGGGATTGGAAGGACTAGACCGATGGCCACCTGTCTGGGCTCGTGGAACCACGTGATTTACGTGTAAGGCCCTTATTAGGCTTCTAAAGGCCATATTACAACCTTTAGAAGCCTGTGCACGTAGTTGACGGTGTTCTATGGCCATGGCGCCAAGGAAAACGACTTCAGGCGTCGTAGTCCATTGGGATTGGAAGGACTAGACCGATGGCCACCTGTCTGGGCTCGTGGAACCACGTGATTTACGTGTAAGGCCCTTATTAGGCTGCTAAAGGCCATATTACAACCTTTAGAAGCCTGTGCACGTAGTTGACGGTGTTCTATGGCCATGGCGCCAAGGAAAACGACTTCAGGCGTCGTAGTCCATTGGGATTGGAAGGACTAGACCGATGGCCACCTGTCTGGGCTCGTGGAACCACGTGATTTACGTGTAAGGCCCTTATTAGGCTGCAAAAGGCCATATTACAACCTTTAGAAGCCTGTGCACGTAGTTGACGGTGTTCTATGGCCATGGCGCCAAGGAAAACGACTTCAGGCGTCGTAGTCCATTGGGATTGGAAGGACTAGACCGATGGCCACCTGTCTGGGCTCGTGGAACCACGTGATTTACGTGTAAGGCCCTTATTAGGCTTCTAAAGGCCATATTACAACCTTTAGAAGCCTGTGCACGTAGTTGACGGTGTTCTATGGCCATGGCGCCAAGGAAAACGACTTCAGGCGTCGTAGTCCATTGGGATTGGAAGGACTAGACCGATGGCCACCTGTCTGGGCTCGTGGAACCACGTGATTTACGTGTAAGGCCCTTATTAGGCTGCAAAAGGCCATATTACAACCTTTAGAAGCCTGTGCACGTAGTTGACGGTGTTCTATGGCCATGGCGCCAAGGAAAACGACTTCAGGCGTCGTAGTCCATTGGGATTGGAAGGACTAGACCGATGGCCACCTGTCTGGGCTCGTGGAACCACGTGATTTACGTGTAAGGCCCTTATTAGGCTGCAAAAGGCCATATTACAACCTTTAGAAGCCTGTGCACGTAGTTGACGGTGTTCTATGGCCATGGCGCCAAGGAAAACGACTTCAGGCGTCGTAGTCCATTGGGATTGGAAGGACTAGACCGATGGCCACCTGTCTGGGCTCGTGGAACCACGTGATTTACGTGTAAGGCCCTTATTAGGCTTCTAAAGGCCATATTACAACCTTTAGAAGCCTGTGCACGTAGTTGACGGTGTTCTATGGCCATGGCGCCAAGGAAAACGACTTCAGGCGTCGTAGTCCATTGGGATTGGAAGGACTAGACCGATGGCCACCTGTCTGGGCTCGTGGAACCACGTGATTTACGTGTAAGGCCCTTATTAGGCTGCTAAAGGCCATATTACAACCTTTAGAAGCCTGTGCACGTAGTTGACGGTGTTCTATGGCCATGGCGCCAAGGAAAACGACTTCAGGCGTCGTAGTCCATTGGGATTGGAAGGACTAGACCGATGGCCACCTGTCTGGGCTCGTGGAACCACGTGATTTACGTGTAAGGCCCTTATTAGGCTGCTAAAAGGCCATATTACAACCTTTAGAAGCCTGTGCACGTAGTTGACGGTGTTCTATGGCCATGGCGCCAAGGAAAACGACTTCAGGCGTCGTAGTCCATTGGGATTGGAAGGACTAGACCGATGGCCACCTGTCTGGGCTCGTGGAACCACGTGATTTACGTGTAAGGCCCTTATTAGGCTGCTAAAGGCCATATTACAACCTTTAGAAGCCTGTGCACGTAGTTGACGGTGTTCTATGGCCATGGCGCCAAGGAAAACGACTTCAGGCGTCGTAGTCCATTGGGATTGGAAGGACTAGACCGATGGCCACCTGTCTGGGCTCGTGGAACCACGTGATTTACGTGTAAGGCCCTTATTAGGCTGCTAAAGGCCATATTACAACCTTTAGAAGCCTGTGCACGTAGTTGACGGTGTTCTATGGCCATGGCGCCAAGGAAAACGACTTCAGGCGTCGTAGTCCATTGGGATTGGAAGGACTAGACCGATGGCCACCTGTCTGGGCTCGTGGAACCACGTGATTTACGTGTAAGGCCCTTATTAGGCTTCTAAAGGCCATATTACAACCTTTAGAAGCCTGTGCACGTAGTTGACGGTGTTCTATGGCCATGGCGCCAAGGAAAACGACTTCAGGCGTCGTAGTCCATTGGGATTGGAAGGACTAGACCGATGGCCACCTGTCTGGGCTCGTGGAACCACGTGATTTACGTGTAAGGCCCTTATTAGGCTTCTAAAGGCCATATTACAACCTTTAGAAGCCTGTGCACGTAGTTGACGGTGTTCTATGGCCATGGCGCCAAGGAAAACGACTTCAGGCGTCGTAGTCCATTGGGATTGGAAGGACTAGACCGATGGCCACCTGTCTGGGCTCGTGGAACCACGTGATTTACGTGTAAGGCCCTTATTAGGCTGCTAAAGGCCATATTACAACCTTTAGAAGCCTGTGCACGTAGTTGACGGTGTTCTATGGCCATGGCGCCAAGGAAAACGACTTCAGGCGTCGTAGTCCATTGGGATTGGAAGGACTAGACCGATGGCCACCTGTCTGGGCTCGTGGAACCACGTGATTTACGTGTAAGGCCCTTATTAGGCTGCAAAAGGCCATATTACAACCTTTAGAAGCCTGTGCACGTAGTTGACGGTGTTCTATGGCCATGGCGCCAAGGAAAACGACTTCAGGCGTCGTAGTCCATTGGGATTGGAAGGACTAGACCGATGGCCACCTGTCTGGGCTCGTGGAACCACGTGATTTACGTGTAAGGCCCTTATTAGGCTGCAAAAGGCCATATTACAACCTTTAGAAGCCTGTGCACGTAGTTGACGGTGTTCTATGGCCATGGCGCCAAGGAAAACGACTTCAGGCGTCGTAGTCCATTGGGATTGGAAGGACTAGACCGATGGCCACCTGTCTGGGCTCGTGGAACCACGTGATTTACGTGTAAGGCCCTTATTAGGCTTCTAAAGGCCATATTACAACCTTTAGAAGCCTGTGCACGTAGTTGACGGTGTTCTATGGCCATGGCGCCAAGGAAAACGACTTCAGGCGTCGTAGTCCATTGGGATTGGAAGGACTAGACCGATGGCCACCTGTCTGGGCTCGTGGAACCACGTGATTTACGTGTAAGGCCCTTATTAGGCTGCTAAAGGCCATATTACAACCTTTAGAAGCCTGTGCACGTAGTTGACGGTGTTCTATGGCCATGGCGCCAAGGAAAACGACTTCAGGCGTCGTAGTCCATTGGGATTGGAAGGACTAGACCGATGGCCACCTGTCTGGGCTCGTGGAACCACGTGATTTACGTGTAAGGCCCTTATTAGGCTTCTAAAGGCCATATTACAACCTTTAGAAGCCTGTGCACGTAGTTGACGGTGTTCTATGGCCATGGCGCCAAGGAAAACGACTTCAGGCGTCGTAGTCCATTGGGATTGGAAGGACTAGACCGATGGCCACCTGTCTGGGCTCGTGGAACCACGTGATTTACGTGTAAGGCCCTTATTAGGCTTCTAAAGGCCATATTACAACCTTTAGAAGCCTGTGCACGTAGTTGACGGTGTTCTATGGCCATGGCGCCAAGGAAAACGACTTCAGGCGTCGTAGTCCATTGGGATTGGAAGGACTAGACCGATGGCCACCTGTCTGGGCTCGTGGAACCACGTGATTTACGTGTAAGGCCCTTATTAGGCTTCTAAAGGCCATATTACAACCTTTAGAAGCCTGTGCACGTAGTTGACGGTGTTCTATGGCCATGGCGCCAAGGAAAACGACTTCAGGCGTCGTAGTCCATTGGGATTGGAAGGACTAGACCGATGGCCACCTGTCTGGGCTCGTGGAACCACGTGATTTACGTGTAAGGCCCTTATTAGGCTTCTAAAGGCCATATTACAACCTTTAGAAGCCTGTGCACGTAGTTGACGGTGTTCTATGGCCATGGCGCCAAGGAAAACGACTTCAGGCGTCGTAGTCCATTGGGATTGGAAGGACTAGACCGATGGCCACCTGTCTGGGCTCGTGGAACCACGTGATTTACGTGTAAGGCCCTTATTAGGCTTCTAAAGGCCATATTACAACCTTTAGAAGCCTGTGCACGTAGTTGACGGTGTTCTATGGCCATGGCGCCAAGGAAAACGACTTCAGGCGTCGTAGTCCATTGGGATTGGAAGGACTAGACCGATGGCCACCTGTCTGGGCTCGTGGAACCACGTGATTTACGTGTAAGGCCCTTATTAGGCTGCAAAGGCCATATTACAACCTTTAGAAGCCTGTGCACGTAGTTGACGGTGTTCTATGGCCATGGCGCCAAGGAAAACGACTTCAGGCGTCGTAGTCCATTGGGATTGGAAGGACTAGACCGATGGCCACCTGTCTGGGCTCGTGGAACCACGTGATTTACGTGTAAGGCCCTTATTAGGCTTCTAAAGGCCATATTACAACCTTTAGAAGCCTGTGCACGTAGTTGACGGTGTTCTAATGCCATGGCGCCAAGGAAAACGACTTCAGGCGTCGTAGTCCATTGGGATTGGAAGGACTAGACCGATGGCCACCTGTCTGGGCTCGTGGAACCACGTGATTTACGTGTAAGGCCCTTATTAGGCTTCTAAAGGCCATATTACAACCTTTAGAAGCCTGTGCACGTAGTTGACGGTGTTCTATGGCCATGGCGCCAAGGAAAACACTTCAGGCGTCGTAGTCCATTGGGATTGGAAGGACTAGACCGATGGCCACCTGTCTGGGCTCGTGGAACCACGTGATTTACGTGTAAGGCCCTTATTAGGCTGCTAAAGGCCATATTACAACCTTTAGAAGCCTGTGCACGTAGTTGACGGTGTTCTATGGCCATGGCGCCAAGGAAAACGACTTCAGGCGTCGTAGTCCATTGGGATTGGAAGGACTAGACCGATGGCCACCTGTCTGGGCTCGTGGAACCACGTGATTTACGTGTAAGGCCCTTATTAGGCTTCTAAAGGCCATATTACAACCTTTAGAAGCCTGTGCACGTAGTTGACGGTGTTCTATGGCCATGGCGCCAAGGAAAACGACTTCAGGCGTCGTAGTCCATTGGGATTGGAAGGACTAGACCGATGGCCACCTGTCTGGGCTCGTGGAACCACGTGATTTACGTGTAAGGCCCTTATTAGGCTTCTAAAAGGCCATATTACAACCTTTAGAAGCCTGTGCACGTAGTTGACGGTGTTCTATGGCCATGGCGCCAAGGAAAACGACTTCAGGCGTCGTAGTCCATTGGGATTGGAAGGACTAGACCGATGGCCACCTGTCTGGGCTCGTGGAACCACGTGATTTACGTGTAAGGCCCTTATTAGGCTGCAAAAGGCCATATTACAACCTTTAGAAGCCTGTGCACGTAGTTGACGGTGTTCTATGGCCATGGCGCCAAAGGAAAACGACTTCAGGCGTCGTAGTCCCATTGGGATTGGAAGGACTAGACCGATGGCCACCTGTCTGGGCTCGTGGAACCACGTGATTTACGTGTAAGGCCCTTATTAGGCTTCTAAAGGCCATATTACAACCTTTAGAAGCCTGTGCACGTAGTTGACGGTGTTTCTAATGGCCATGGCGCCAAGAAAACGACTTCAGGCGTCCTAGTCCATTGGGATTGGAAAGGACTAGACCGATGGCCACCTGTCCTGGGCTCGTGGAACCACGTGATTTACGTGTAAGGCCCTTATTAGGCTGCAAAAGGCCATATTACAACCTTTAGAAGCCTGTGCACGTAGTTGACGGTGTTCTATGGCCATGGCGCCAAGGAAAAACAACTTCAGGCGTCGTAGTCCATTGGGATTGGAAGGACTAGACCGATGGCCACCTGTCTGGGCTCGTGGAACCACGTGATTTACGTGTAAGGCCCTTATTAGGCTGCAAAAGGCCATATTACAACCTTTAGAAGCCTGTGCACGTAGTTGACGGTGTTCTATGCCATGGCGCAAGGAAAACGACTTCAGGCGTCGTAGTCCATTGGGATTGGAAGGACTAGACCGATGGCCACCTGTCTGGGCCTCGTGGAACCACGTGATTTACGTGTAAGGCCCTTATTAGGCTGCAAAAGGCCATATTACCAACCTTTAGAAGCCTGTGCACGTAGTTGACGGTGTTCTATGGCCATGGCGCCAAGGAAAACAACTTCAGGCGTCGTAGTCCATTGGGATTGGAAGGACTAGACCGATGGCCACCTGTCTGGGCTCGTGGAACCACGTGATTTACGTGTAAGGCCCTTATTAGGCTTCTAAAGGCCATATTACAACCTTTAGAAGCCTGTGCACGTAGTTGACGGTGTTCTATGGCCATGGCGCCAAGGAAAACGACTTCAGGCGTCGTAGTCCATTGGGATTGGAAGGACTAAGACCGATGGCCACCTGTCTGGGCTTCGTGGAACCACGTGATTTACGTGTAAGGCCCTTATTAGGCTGCAAAAGGCCATATTAACAAACCTTTAGAAGCCTGTGCACGTAGTTGACGGTGTTTACTATGCCATGGCGCCAAGGAAAACAACTTCAGGCGTCGTAGTCCATTGGGATTGGAAGGACTACGACCGATGGCCACCTCTCTGGGCTCGTCAACCAACGTGGATTTCATGTTAAGCCCCTTATTAGGCTTCCTAAAGGCCATATACAACCTTTAGAAGCCTGTGCACGTAGTTGACGGTGTTATTGGCCCATGGCGCCAAAGGAAAACAACTTCAGGCGTCGTAGGTCCATTGGGATGGAAGGACTACACCGATGGCCACCTCTCTGGGCTCATCGAACCACGTGATTTACGTGTAAGCGCCCTTATTAGGCTTGCAAAAGGCCATATTACAACCTTTAGAAGCCTGTGCACGTAGTTTGACGGTGTTCTAATGGCCATGGCGCCAAGGAAAACACTTCAGGCGTCGTAGTCCATTGGGAATTGGAAGGACTAGACCGATGGCCACCTGTCTGGGCTCGTGGAACCACGTGATTTACGTGTAAGGCCCTTATTAGGCTTCTAAAAGGCCATAATTACAAACCTTTAGCAGCCTGTGCACGTAGTTGACGGTGTTCTATGGCGATGGCGCCAAGGAAAACGACTTCAGGCGTAGTAGTCCATTGGGATTGGAAGGACTAGACCGATGGCCACCTGTCTGGGCTCGTGGAACCACGTGATTTACGTGTAAGACCCTTATTAGGCTGCAAAAGGCCATATTACAACCTTTAGCAGCCTGTGCACGTAGTTGACGGTGTTCTATGGCGATGGCGCAAAGAAAACGACTTCAGGCGTAGTAGTCCATTGGGATTGGAAGGACTAGACCGATGGCCACCTGTCTGGCTCGTGGAACCACGTGATTTACGTGTAAGACCCTTATTAGGCTGCAAAAGGCCATATTACAACCTTTAGAAGCCTGTGCACGTAGTTGACGTTGTTCTAATGCCATGGCGCCAAGGAAAACGGCTTCAGGCGTCGTAGTCCATTGGGATTGGAAGGACTAGACCGATGGCCACCTGTCTGGGCTCGTGGAACCACGTGATTTACGTGTAAGGCCCTTATTAGGCTTCTAAAGGCCATATTACAACCTTTAGAAGCCTGTGCACGTAGTTGACGGTGTTCTATGGCCATGGCGCCAAGGAAAACGACTTCAGGCGTCGTAGTCCATTGGGATTGGAAGGACTAGACCGATGGCCACCTGTCTGGGCTCGTGGAACCACGTGATTTACGTGTAAGGCCCTTATTAGGCTTCTAAAGGCCATATTACAACCTTTAGAAGCCTGTGCACGTAGTTGACGGTGTTCTATGGCCATGGCGCCAAGGAAAACGACTTCAGGCGTCGTAGTCCATTGGGATTGGAAGGACTAGACCGATGGCCACCTGTCTGGTGCTCGTGGAACCACGTGATTTACGTGTAAGGCCCTTATTAGGTCTTCTAAAAGGCCATATTACAACCTTTAGAAGCCTGTGCACGTAGTTGACGGTGTTCTATGGCCATGGCGCCAAGGAAAACGACTTCAGGCGTCGTAGTCCATTGGATTGGAAGGACATAGACCGATTGGCCACCTGTCTGGGCTCGTGGAACCACGTGATTTACGTGTAAGGCCCTTATTAGGCTTCTAAAGGCCATATTACAACCTTTAGAAGCCTGTGCACGTAGGTTGACGGTGTTCCATATGGCCATGGCGCCACGAAGGAAACAATTCAGCGCGTCTAGTCTCATTGGTAATTAGGAAGCATAGAATCCGGATGCCACTCTGTCTGTGCTCGTGGAACCACGTGATTTACGTGTAAGGCCTTTTAGCTAAGCTATTACACTTTAAAGCCTTGTGCACGTAGTTGACGGTGTTTTCATATGGCCATCTGCGCTAAAGAAAACTAGACTGTACTGGAACGAATAAAACCGCGTCATGGCAGCCTATCTGGGTCGATGACCATCGTGAATTTCGTGTAGAGGCCTTATTAGCTTTCTAAAGGCCATCTTCATTACAACTTTAGAAGCCTGTGCAGAGTCTTACGGTGTTATTAACTGGCCATTGGGCCAAGGAAAATCAGCTTGCAAGCGTCCGTAAGTCCATTGGGATTGGAAGACTCAGACCGGATGGCCACCTTCTGGGCTCGTGGAACACGGTGATTTACGTGTTAATGCCTTATAGGCTCTAAGGCCATAATTATAACATACTTTTAGAAGGCTTGCACAGTATTGATACGGTGTTCTAATGGCCCATTGGCGCAAAGGAATAACGCAATTTCAGCGCGTGTAGGTCCATTGATGGTAGATGCGCTGTTGGTGTACACGTGATTTACGGTAAGGCACCTTTTAGGCTGCGTGGAACAGCATCTATCTGTGAAGCCTTTAAGCTGAAGCTATTACCACTTTAGAGCTAAGCGGTGTTACTGATTCCAATGCGCAATGGCTAAAGAAAAACGACCTTCGGCGTGTAGTCTGATTTGGGTGGAGCGTAATGGCCACCGGACGTGAACCGTATTTTACGTGAGGACTCCTTATGCGCACAACTCTACATTGTGCCTGTCGAACCGATGTGATTCGTGTTCTGCGGTGTGCCCATGGACAGCGACTTCGGATATATTTGATTGCGAGACAAGATGATTCTGTTAACAATCGTGAATAAGTATTACTTAAGAACCTTTAGGCTGCAAGCCTATTACAACTTTAACGGTTCCAACTGTTTCTAAAGTTTCGACCTGCGTTTTGATTTCTCATCGTTATCAGCCTTCAGAAAAATTGACTTCAGCTATGTTATTGTATATTGGTTCCAGTCCTATGAATAAAGAACTCGTGTACATATTCCTGTGATAATCTGACTAGATTAACTGTAGTAAGATGAATAGTATTAATAAATATAGGCTGACAAAAGCGCATGATTACAACCTTTAGAAGCCTGTGCAGTAAGTGACGGTGTTCTATAATGGCTATGCGCCAGGAAAACAACTTCAGGCGTTGAGTCTATTGGGATTTGGGAGAGACTACACGATGCCACCTCGTCTGGCTCGTGAACGCACGTGAATTTAACGTGTAAGGCCTTAATTAGGCTGCATAAGGCCATATAATACTTTAGAAAGCCTGGTGCACGTAGTTACGGTGCTTCTATAGCATGGAGCGCAAGGAAAACATTCAGGCGTGTAGTCAATTGGGATTAGGAGGACTAGACGATGGCCGAACCTTCGTAGGTGCTCGTGGACACGTGATTACGTGTAAGGCCTTATTAGGCTCGAAAGGCCATACTTACAACATTTAGGAGCCTGTGCAACGTATTTGACGGTGTTCTATGGGAATAGGCGCCAAGGAAGAACGAGCTTAGGTCGTTGTCGGTGCATTGGGATGTGGAAAGGACTAGACCGGATGGCCACCTGTCCTTGTCTCGTGAACCAGTGATTTAAACGTGTAAAGGCCTTATTAGAGCTGCATAAAGAGGCCATATTTACAGATCCTTTAGAAGGCCTGTGCACGTAGCTTGACGGTGTTCTATTGGCCATGGCGTCAAAAGGAAAACGACTTCAGCGTCGTAGTCATTGGGATGGGAAGACTCAGCGATGGCACTGCTCGTCTGGTAGTAACCACGTGATTTACGTTTTCGAATATTGAAATTTTCGACATCTTATATTTCTAATTGGCAGTCAATCTAATTAATCCGCGAATTTTACCTCTGATATTACTGAAATTATTTTTCCGGTCTTCATGAACAGTACACAATGTTATCTTACTGCTAGATACTGTATAAGAATTAATACTATTTATTTGCTGAAAAGCTATACTTGAGCCGGCATAGTTACGGTGTTATGGTTATGGTGCGGCAAGGAAAACACGACTTCAGCGCTGGTAGTCTTGGGATTGGAAGGACTAATAGAGCCAGTGGCCACCTCGTCTGTGGCTCGTCGAACACGTGATTTAAGTTAAGGCACTGCTATTCAGGCTTGCAAAAAGGTCATACTTACCACCTTTATGAAGCACTGTGCAGTAGTTGACTGTGTTCTATGTGCCATGGCCGCTAAGGGAAAAGACTCGAGGCGTCGTATGTCTATTGGGATTGGAACAGCACTAGACGCGATGGCCACTGTCTGACTCGGTGGAACCTACTGATTTACGCGTGTAAGGACTTATTAGGACTTGCAAAGGCATATTACACCTTTAGAAGCCTGTGCACGTAGTTTTGACGGAGTTCTAATGGCCATGGCGCAAAGGAAAGCGATTTCAGGCGTCTGTCCAGTATGGATTAGGAAGGACTAACGATGGCACGAACTGTCTGGTCTCCGTGGAACTCACGTGATTTAGTGTAAGCCGTTGATTAGGTTCTAAAGGCATATACAACCTTTGTAGAGCCTGTGCAGTAGTTGACGGTGTTCTGGTTGGCGCATGGCGCAATGCAGAACAGAACTTCCAAGCGTCTAGTCCTAGTGGGATCTGGAAGGACTAGACGATGGCCACTGTCTGGGCTCGTGCGAACCACTGTGATTTACGTGTAAGGCCTTATTAGGCTGCTGAAAAGGATATTACAACCTTAGAACGTCTGTGCAGTAGTGAACGGTGTTAATGGTTCTCTGGCTGCAAGGTAATAACACTTCAGGCGTTTGATAGTCATTGGGATTGAGTATAGCTAGACGTATGGCCAGCTCTATCTGGTTCGTGGAACCAGTGGATTTACGTGTAAGGCCTTATTAAAGGGCTTTAAAGACATTTAAACTCTTTAGAAGCTGTGCCGTAGTTGACGGTAGTTTATTGGCCATGGGCCAAGGAACAACTTCAGGCGTCGTAGTCCATTGGAATTTGGAAGGATATGACCGTGGCCACTTCTGGTATCGTGGAACAGTGATTTGCGTGTAAGGCCTTATTGGCTTCTAAAGGCTCATATTTAACAACCTTAGAAGGCCTGTGCACGTAGTTGACGTGTTCTTGGCCATGGCCTAAGGAAAGCGACTTCAGGCCGTTGGACATTGGATTGAAGGACTAGAATCCATGGCACTTCTGGTGTGTGAACCACGTGAATTTATGTTAAGACCCTAATTAGGCTTGCAAAGGCCTATACTACTATTAGAAGCTGTGCACGTAGTTGACGGGTTCTTATGGCGTATGGCGCTAAGAAAACGGACTTCAGGCGTGTAGTCCATTAGGATTGGAAGGACAGAACGATGGCACTGTCTGGGCTCGTGCAGAACCACGTCATTTCGTGATAAAGGACCTTATTAGCTCTAAGAAGGCATATTACGAACCTTTAGAAGCTGTGCACGTGTTGAGAGAGTGTTCTATGGCTCATGGCGCCTAAGGAATAACGCTTCAGGCGTTGCTAGTCCATTGGATTGGAAAGGATAGACGATGGCACCCTGTTGAATTGTGGAACTCGGTATTTAGGTGTAGCCACCTTATTAGGTTGCCAAAGGCTATTATACAACCTTTAGACAGCTGTGACCGTAAGTTGAGGTATTCTATGGCGAGGCGCCAGGAAAACGTTCAGATCGCAGTATATTGGGATTGAAGGACTAGACCAGATGGCAGCACCTTCTGGGCTCGTGGAACGCGTGATTTACGTGTAGACCCTATTCAGGCTGAAAAGGCATATTAACCATTTTGAAGCCCTGTAGCACGTAGTTTGACGGTGTTCTAATGGCGATGGCTGCGCATAGGACATAACAGACTTCAGCGTCGTAGTCCATTGGGATTGAAGAGGACTAGACGGATTGGCCAACCTGTCTGGGCATGGTCGGAACACGTGAATGTACTGTGTAAGGCCTTATCAGGCTTCTAAAGCATTATAACCTTTAGAAGCACTGTGACGTAGTTTACGGTGTCTATGGCCGATGGGCGCAAGGAAACGGAGCTTCAGGCGTGTAATCCATTGGGATTGAAAGGACTAGACCGATGGCCACGCTGTCTGGCTTCGTGGAACACGGTGATTTAACTGTGTAAGAGCCCTTAGTTAGGCTCTGCAAAAGGCCATATTACAAACCTTTAGCAGCCCGCTGAGCAGTAAGTTGAAGGTGTTTCTAGGCCGAGTGGCACTAAAGGGAAAAGCAGATTCAGCTGTCGGTAGGCCAATGGGATGGAAGGATAAGACCGATTGGCCAACTGTCTGGGTTCTGTGGAATCCACGTGATTTACGTGTATAAGACCACTTATTAGGCTCTCATAAATGGCCATATTAAACCTTTAGAAGCCTGTGCACGTAAGTTGACAGTGTCTATGGCGTATGGGCCTAAGGAAAACGACTTCAGGCGTCGTAGTTCCTGTGATGATTGGAAGGAGCTAAGGTCAGATGGCCACCTGTCTGACTCGATCGAATACACGTGATTTCGTTAAGCCCATTATTAGGCTCTAAGGCCATAATTAACAACCTTAAAGTCTGTGCACGTAGTTGACGTGTCTATGGCATTGGCGCCAAGGAAAACGACCATTCAGGGTTGAGTCATTGGGATTAGGAGCTAGACGATGGCCACAGCTGTCTGGGCTGCGTGGGAACCCGTGAATTTAGCGTGTAAGGACCCTTATTAGGCTGAAGACAGGCATAATTACAAACTTTAGACAGCCTGAGTGATCCGTAGTTGACGGTGTTTTAATGGCCGTATGGCGCCACAGGAAAAGCACTTCAGGGTCGTAGTCATTGGAGATTGGAAGGATAGACGATGTGCCACTGTCTGGGTCTGTGGAACACGTGATTTACGTTGATAAGGCCTATTAGGTCTTCTAAGCAATATTACACCAACCCTTTAGATAAAGCCTGTGAAACACGTAAGTTGTAACGGTGTATTCTCCGGTCCATGAGAAACCCTAAGGAAAGCGACTCCAGGGGACCGTCTGTGGCCATCTGAAGGATTCGGAATGGACGAGACCCGATGGCAGCACTGTCTGGGTCGTGGAAACCACGTAGAGTGTTTAGCGTGTAAACGGCCTTATTTAGGCTTCTAAAGGCCATATTACAGACCTTTTAGAAGCCTGGTGCACGTAGTTGACGGTGCTCTATTGGCGATGGAGCCAAAATAAAAACGACTTCAGGCGTAGGAAAGTCCATTGGGATTTGGAAGGACTAGACCGATGGCCACTGTCTGGACTCGTGCAACCACGTCATTTACGTGTAAGGCCCTTATTAGGCTTCCTAAAGGCCATTATTACAACCTTAGAAGTCTGTGCACGTTGTTGACGTGTTCTATAGCTATGGCGCCAAAGAAACGCTTCAGGCGTTGTAGTCCAATTGGGAAATTTGGAAAGACTAGACGCGATGGCTACCTGTCTGGACTTGGTGGAACCGCACGTGGATTTCCGTGTAAGACCCTTTATTGGCTTCTAAAGGCCATATTACAACCATTTAGAAGCCTGTGCACGTAGTTTGAACGGTCTTATATGGACATGCGCCAAGGAAAACGGCTTCATGCATCGAAGTCCATTGGGATTGGAAGGACTGAGACCCGTGGCCACTCTGTCTGGGCTCGTGACCGCGTAATTTACGTGTAAGACCTTAATCAGGCTTTGCAAAAGGCCAATATTTACCATCTTTAGAACCTGTGCACGTAGTTGACGTGTCTAGTGGCCATGGCCTCCAAGGAAACGACTCAGGCGTCGTAGTGCATTGGGATGAAAGGACTAAGAACGATGGCCACCTGTCTGGGCTGGTCGAAAACGTGATACGTGTAAGGCCCCTTTATTAGGCTTCTAAAGACCACATTACAACCTTTAGAAGCCTGTGCACGTAGTTGACGGTGTTCTATGGCCATGGCCGCCAAAGGAAAACCAACTTCAGGTCGTAGGCCTTGGATTGGAAGACTAGACCGATTTGCCAACCTGTCTGGGTTCTGAACCTACGTGATTTACCGTGTAAAGGCCTTATTAGGCTTCTAAAGGCTATATTACAACCTTTAGAAGGCCTGTGCAACGTAGTTGACGAGGTGTTCTAATTGGCCAGGCACTAAGAAAAGCGACTTCAGCGCGACTGTCGTGGCCCATTGGGATTGGAAGGCTAGACCGATGGCCACCTGTCCTGGGTTCGTGGAACTACGTGATTACGTGTAAGACCTTATTAGGCCTAAAGGCCATTATTACAACCTTTAGAAGCCTGTGCACGGTAGTTGACGGTGTTCTATGGGATGGCGCCATAAATAAAACGACTATCAGCGTAAGTAGTCCATTGGATTGGAAGGACTAGACCGATGGGCCACCTGTCTGGAACTCGTGCAACCACGTCATTTACGTGTAAGGCCCGTTATTAAGCTTGCTAAAGGCCATATTAACAGACCCTAGAAGTCTGTGGCACGTTGTTGAGGTGTTCTATAGCTATGGGCGCCAAAGAAAACGCCTTCAAGGCGTTGTAGTCCATTGGGATTGGAAGAACTAAGACCGATGGCTCGCGTCTGGACTTGTGGAACCACGTGATTTACGTGTAAGGCCCGCTTATTAGGCTTCTAAAGACGCACATTACCACTTTTAGAAGCCTGTGCACGTAGTTTTACGGTGTTCTAATGGGTCCATGGCGCCAAGGAAACAACTTTCAGGCGTCGTAGGCCATTGGGAATTTGGAAGGACTAGACCGATGGCCACCTGTCCGGGTTCGTGAACCACGTGAATTTTTTTTTACGTGGTTTAAGGCCCCCCCTTTATTTAGGCCCCCTTTCTCTAAAGGCTATAATACAACCTTTAGAAGGAACTGTGCACGTAGTTGACGGTGTTTCTATGGCCATGGCACAAGGAAAGCGACTTCAGGCGTCGTGGCCATTGGGATTTGGAGAGGACTAAGACCGACTGGCACCTTGTCTGGGTTCCTGGAAACTACGTGATTTACGTGTAAGGACCCTTATTAGGCTTCCTAAAGGCCAATATTAACAACCTTTAGAAGCCTGTGCACGTAGTTGACGGTTGTTCTATTTGGGCGATGGGCGGCCAAATAAAACGCTTCAAGGGTATAGTCCGCATTGGATTGGAAGGACTAGACCGATGGCCACCTGTCTGGACTCGTGCAACCAGTCATTTACGTGTAAAGGCCTTATTAAGGCTTCTAAGGCCATATTAACAACCCTTAGAAGTCGTGCAACAGTTGTTGACGGTGTTCTATAACTATGGCGCCAAAGAAGAAGCCTTCAGGAGCGTTGTAGTCCATTGGGATTGGAAAGACTAGACCGATGGCTACCCTGTCTGGATTGTGGAACCACGGTTGATTATACGTGTAAGACCCTTATTAGGCTTCTAAAGCCATATTACAACCTTTAGAAGCCTGTGCACGTAGTGACGTCTTTTATATGGAAATGGCGCCAAGGAAAACGGCTTCAGGCAATCGTAGTCCATGGGAATTGAAGGACTAGACCGTATGGCCACCTGTATGGGCTGTGGACCGCGTAATTTACGTGTAAGACCTTATCAGGCTGCAAAGGGCATATTACCATCTTTAGAAGCCTGTGCACGTAGTTGACGGTGTTCTATTGGCCATGGCTCCAAGGAAAACGACTTCAAGGCTCGAGTCCATTGGGATTGAAAGGACTAGACCGATGGCACCTGTCTGGGCTGGTCGACAACGTGATTATACGTGGAAGGGCCCTATTAGGCTTCTAAAGGCCATATTACAACCTTTAGAGCCTGTGCACGTAGTTGACGGTGTTCTATGCCATGGCGCCAAGGAAAACGACTTCGAGGCGTCGTAGTCCATTTGGACTGGAAGACTAGACCGATGGCCACCTGTCTGGGCTCGTGGAACCACGTGATTTACGTGTAAGGCCCTGTATGAGGCTTCCTAAAGGCCAATTACACTTAGAAGCCTGTGCACGTAGTTGACAGTGTCTAATGGCCATGGCGCAAGGAAAACAACTTCAGGCGTCGTAGTCCATTGGGATTGGAAGGACTAGACCGATGGCCACCTGTCTGGCTCGTGGAACCACGTGATTTACGTGTTAAGGCCCTTATTAGGCTTCTAAGGCATATTACAACCTTTAGAAGCCTGTGCACGTAGTTGACGGTGTTCTAATGGCCATGGAACGCTAAGGAAACGAAATCTGGGCGTCGTGGTCCATTGGGATTGGAAGGACTAGACCGATGGCCACCTGTCTGCGCTCGTGGAACCACGTATTTACGTGTAAGCCCTTATTAGGCTGCAAAGGCCATATTACAGACCTTTAGAAGCCTGTGCACGTATGTTGACGGTGTTCTATGGCCATGGCGCTTAAGGAAAACGACTTCAAGCGTCGTAAGTCCATTGAGAATGGAGGACTGAGTACCGATGGTCACCTGTCTCGTACTCGTGAAACAGGTGATTTACGTGTAAAGACCCTTAATGTAGGCTGCAATAAGGCAATATTACAACCTTTAGAAGCCTGTGGCCCGTAGTTGAAACGTGTTCTATGGCCATGGCGCCAAGGAAACGACTTCAGGCGTCGTAAGTCCATTGGGATTGGAAAGATAGACCAATGGCCACCTGTCTTGGTCGTGAACCGCGTAATTTACGTGTAGACCTTATCAGGCTGCAAAGGCCATATTTATATCTTTAGAGGCCTGTGCACTGTTGACGGT
>JASGCC010001018.1:0-45553 GCA_030067915.1 Hydractinia echinata | reverse complement strand
CTACGGGACGTTTTTGTGGATGCATACCCAATATTCCTGATTGCGGGGGATTAATAATTGGGGTGGATAATAAGGATCCGTAGACACCACCATTGGAAATGGTAAATGTTCCACCTTGCATCTCAGACAAAGTTAATTTACCATCACGCTCATTGATGATAAGATTGAAATCAGGCCGATGATGTATGTTGCACTTTCTTATGATCACAGGATTGTTGATGGCAAGGCAGTGACCTTTTTAATAAAGTTAAAGCAATACATTGAAGATCCAAAAGGTTATTAATTGATTTATAGATAATAGGTTTTTCGCCTTTGAAGGTATTGATGGTAGCGGCAAGAGCACGCAATACCTTTGCTAAAATCTTATTTACAAAGATATATACAGAATAAGATTATTATAACCAGAGAGCCAGGAGGCACTCTTATATCCGAAGAGATCAGGCAAATCTTTGTTCAATCAAGATTTAAATGATCGCCTTACTGAGCTTTTTCTTTAATATCGCAGCTCGCCGCGAGCATTTTATCAACAAAATACAACCAGCGCTTGACAGACAAGAAGTAATAATCTGTGATCGTTTCATGTATTCCACTATAGCTTATCAAGGTTTTGGCTTTGGTATTGATATTAAGATGATAGAGCAATTACACGCAATAATCATATCGCAGAAATATTTTCCTACTGTTACTTTTATTTTAGATGCTGAAGTAGAGTCTGCAAGGGCGAGGGCTGAAGGTGACAAAAAATATGAATCTAATTTAGACAAATCCTTCTATACAAAAGTAAGGAAGGGTTTATTGAAATGAGCAAGCATGATAATGCCTACTTAATCAATGCAAACCAAAGCATTGAAGCAATACACAACGATATAATAAAAATCCTTAATGTATATTTAGGCGAAGTATTTCCTAGCACATAACACTACCATCCTGGAAAATTACGTTGGCAATATTATCCATACTCTAAAGTAATAAATAATATTATGCATAGAAAACTTAGATAGATATGCCTCCAGGATGGCAGATCTTATATATTTCTATAGTGCGCTATTTATTAGCTATGCTTGACACGAATTCAGGTGAAAATTGATACATATAATTTAACGTCTACACTTATAGGAAATAAAGGTAACACCTTATCACTACTCATTCATATACTTTGCCTTTGCAATATTTCTGATTACCAACAGCTACCTCAGATAAGGCTGATGATGGCCTTATGTTTTCTAGATATTCATTGACTTGCAGCTCTACATTTTTCTCCTATTTTCCAACAAAACTCCACACGCAAAGTGTTCTTTTGAGAGGCTTGCCATAACTTGACTATTGGTTATCGTTGTATTTATGTCATCACTTGATGGTGCCTTGTCAAATACTTGTAAGCCAGCCGCCTTTATTAAGCCCCTCTCTTTTGCTTCTTCTCTTATACATGAAAGGGTTTTATGAAAAGCACTATGCATTAAAGAAAGTGGATTTTCCTTTAAATGGATTTGTCTATTACAATACAACTCTATACCCTCTATTAAATTTGATTTAATATATTCTTTGAGCTTCTTCCATTGATCACTATTTAGCCCATCTAAATCATGTTTGCATATTTCTACCTCATGATATTCATCTAATGCCATGATGGTTAATAATAACACAGCATAATAGTAATCCTGATGTTTTTTTATTATCATTTTTGATAAATAAAGTGCTGTATAACACCCAAATGCGTTTGGGCATCATATTTAGCACCACGTTCTAAAAGCAATTTATTAACTTTAAAATTTCTTTCTTCTATAGAATGTATTAGCGCTGTATCTCCATGATCATTTTGAGCATTAATACTAACTACTTTCTTAAGTATTGCCTTTGTAGCACTTTTATTATTTGTTGTTATTGCATATATTAGTGCGTTAGCCTTGTTACTTTTTCAACATATTTTAAAAGTATGTTTATTGCAGTAAAATCACCCATTATAATAGACAAAAGGAAAGGAGGTTCACTCATGGAATTTCTTACTGACTGAGGATTCGCACCGTTTTCTAATAAGGCTTCCATTATCGTATATTGTTTGTATTTTACAGCATAATATAATGCTGTCCTTCCGTCGCTATCAGTTGCGTCAATATCGATCCCTAGATCTATTATATTGTTAATAAAAGGTATAATCTGTGCTTGTTTATCTTGTTCATAGTTGTTTATATTAGCTAACAGTGTTAGTAGTATGGAACTATTTTTTACACCATGCACTCATCTAAACCTGTTATAGTGGTAATAAAAAATAAATTATAATCATGACGAATTATAGAAAAATCGCCAGCAGACATTTCTTTTAATTGAGACATTAAATATTTTATTTCTTTTACATACTTAAATGTTTCAATATTAATATCGACATTATTACTCTTTATATATTCTATTATTTTGCAAAAATTACCAGATTTTCTGTTGTCGTATATCCAGATACTATCTTCAATATACTTCAAATGCTTTGCGGTTTGCTCAATATGATTCATATAATTACTCTTTGATCACGATAAATATACTATAAAAATATAGCACTTCAACATCAAATATAAAAATATACCTTGGTAATATAATTGAATATCATTTTATCGATTAAAAAGATAAGATATTCAGCGTAGATAAGACTGTTACTGAAAAAACTCAATATATAAAATTCATCATATCTAAAACGATATTTTATACTAACAAAGTATACTTATTCTTTGTATATGCCCACGATATCTCTTTGATAAATAATACTATATAAAGTAATGTTATAAGCATGTATTTTTCAATATTTCAGAGCTTACGTTTAATCTCCGGCATAAGCGATAAGTAATAGCTAATTTAAAAAGGTTTGCTACCTAATACTAGAATAATTGATTTGCTATTACACGTCCAATCAGTCTAGTTGAAAGACGAAAAGTAGATAAATTATCTGAAATTAAAGCGGGGATATTATTACCATACCATACAGGTAGTACAAACCAACCATCTCAACGCCATAGTTCCCCATAAAGTGATTTGTGATGTTGGAGATGGTCAGTTAATTTTAGTGTTTTTTTCATGCTAACAAGCATTATTTATCAAAATTTATTGCCAATAAATTCCAAAAAAAATAGTTAGTGGAAAAGTGGAAAAATTATATACTATGGCTCACCCTGATTATATAGTAAATCATTATTCTGAGATTAGAAAAATAGAGCCTATCTACCCCTTAACTAGAGGCATCAACCAATAGAATGGTAATAGATTTCATTACAAAAGCTTTGCAGCATTTACCTGATTTACCCGAATGGATCGAGCCAAGAATACTTGATAAAAACAAATGGACAAATTGGAAAGACACTATAATAAAATTACACAAACCTCAAAATATATATGACCTTGAACATAATATTGAACGATTAGCCTATGATGAGTTTTTTGCATATCAATTACAATTGCAAACAAACGCCATAATAAAAAAACAAAAAAAAAGTAGGGTAATTCAAGGTGATGGTTCATTAAGAAAATATTTATTAGAACATTTGCCTTTTCGATTAACTAAAGGACAAGAAAAAGCAATCAGTGAGATTCTTCAAATCAGAGTAGACCTCAAAAAATGGTAAGATTATTACAGGGCGATGTAGGCAGCGGTAAGACTGTGGTAGCTTTGTTTGCAATCTTAAATGTTGTGGAATGTAATATGCAGGCTGCTTGATGGTACCAACTGAAACTTTGGCTATACAACATGGCTATTGGATCCAATCTTTGATTGGCGATAAAATAAAAGTAGAATTATTAACCGGTAAAAGCAAGACTAAAAAGAAAATCAATGAAGAGCTTGCTAATGGAAAAATTAAGATACTGATAGGTACACACGCCCTCTTTCAAGATAAGGTAAAATTTAATAATCTAGCTTTAGCAGTGAATCGATGAGCAGCACCGCTTTGGGGTGGAACAAAGAATCAAGCTATCTAATAAAGTAATCACATAGACCTCTTATTAATGAGTGCCACACCTATTCACGTACTTTAAATCTTACTCTATATGGTGACATTGATTGCTCGATTTTGCGTGAAAAACCACAGAACCGTTTACCAATAATTACTAGTATTATCAAAAGGATAAGCCTTGAAAAAGTTATAGAAAGTATGGCCAAGGCTCTAAAGAATAATGCAAAAATATACTGGGTTTGTCCTTTGATAGAAGAATCAGAAAAATAGATATGATAGCAGTGTTGGAGAGGTTTGATTATTTATCTTCTATATTCGTAGACCAAGTCGGCATAGTGCATGGGCGCATGAAACCAACAGAGCGGCAAGAAGCAATGTTACAATTCAAAAATAGTACCATAAATATATTAGTAGCAACAACAGTTATAGAAGTAGGAATAGATATAACAGCTGCCAATATCATGATCATTGAAAATGCTGAAAGATTCGGGTTATCACAGTTACATCAATTACGGGGCAGAGTTGGTAGAGGTGATAAACAATCTTACTGTATATTATTATATGAGAATGCTTCCAAGATAACTTATAAAAGATTAAGACCATAAGAGACAGTAATGATGGCTTTTATATTGCTGAACAAGACTTGCAAATCAGAGGTGGAGGAGAGATGGTGGGTTATAAACAATCAGGATTACCTAGCTTCAAATTTATTGATCTACAAGAAGAAATGAAGACTTTACCAATGTCAGATATCTTGTATAATGCCCAACAAAATTAATGCTGACCCCAGTTTAGAAAGTCAACAGGAACTGCACACTCTATTAGAAATTTTTCAATCATACAAAAATGATTTTCAGTGATTCGGATAGTGTCGTCAAATTATACTCCTAGAGCTAATACATCTAGTTTCTCCAGAACCCTATCAGCAAAGTAATAATACCCACCACACTTTTCACCCTGGAAGCAAAACCATCTAAAATTATTAGCGAAATTTCCACTTTCTACAGCAATACTTTCCTAAAAATACAGAGAAGTATTGCTTATTAACATCATTAAAGTACTAAGCAATATCTCTATCATGCGAACCTTTTTATTTAACTCTGCCTTGCTGTATGCCCTGAGCATTAGCACCAGTGATATTACTCTCTGGTATCGAGATATCAAAAGGATTTCCTCTCTTCTCTGTAGGAGTAGGAGTATCCATACCCTTCTCTGCAACCTGTACAGCAAGCATGTCTGTCTGGGAATCATGACCATCTTGAGGCAAGCTCTTACTTCTTTGCCTTTGGAGGTCAGGTTGCTTTTGGGCCCTACCATCTTCACTATCATATGTAGCAGTGCTCCATTTTCCTAGTACTATATTACTATTCCCTGTATCGGGATAGATGCCTTATCACTATCCTCCTGTTCCGAAGCGGAAACTGCCGCTGATATTTGAGGCAAGCTCTTACTTCTTTGCCTTTGGTAAAGAGGCCGCCTGTGAGATGACTCACTGCCATCTGTAGTGCTCCATGTTTTTCCTAGTGTGCTACTATCATCATTGAGTTTTTTTTTTTTTAGTAATTTACCCCTAGTTTATAGTGTTCCTTTCTTGCCTTCACTTGTTCTAATTCTTTGCTTAGCCCTTGCAATTTTTCCGTACTTTCTGTTCTTAACTTTTCAAATTTTATATACGCACGCTCGCCATATGCATGTTTTTCCTCCAGGCTTTTGTTCAAAGATTCTAGTACGCCAGTATGTTGCTGTATAATCTCCCACTGATTCTTATTCCTTTCTTGCAGTTCTTTATTTTCTTGATTGCTTTCTTGAAGTTGTTTTTGCAATAACTCGAGCTGACTTTTAAGTGCTTCATTTTCTGCTTTCAACTGTGTGTTCTTATTCTTTGCATCCTTCAAATTATCATTCAATGTTTTATTTCCCCTTTGAGAGTTCGCTAGCTTATTTCTAACTCTTCTTTCTTGTTTTCCAATTCAGTGATTTGTCCCTCTGATCATCATACTTTCCTTGATATGAACTATTATATTCTTTATTAGCAATGTACCTGGCCTCTTTAGCATTTTTTCCTCCTGCTTCACCTGCTTCTGCAAGTCTTCTACTTGCTTTTGCAGTGCTTCTATTTCCTTATCTTTATCTTGATTAGTTTCCTCTATGATCTTACTCTGCTTTTTGTTATCCTCATTTAGTGCTGTCTGTGCCTCTTGCAGAGTTTTTATCTGAGCCTTCAGCTGTGTATTTTCAGATTTTACATTCTGGTGTTCGACTTTTCTTCTTGAACTGAAGTAGAGTGACCCAACACTCTCGAAGAAATATTTGCAGCGCTTTGTATCAAACCTTCAAAAGCACTTGCCCCTGTAGTGCCTGTGTTATTCTTATCATTACCATTCATAATATCCTCCTATTATTTAAGAAATTTACCATATTATACATGATATTTCATAATTTATCAACCTTTTGGGCATTAAAAAATGGATATAAATATGAGGAACATAACTCGAAAGGGCAATATATCATGAATATAATAAACAATGTTTCTAGGAAGTGTTATCTAGCATCCATATTCCTCATATCTGAGTGAGCGTTAATAGGATCACTTTCTGCATAGGTAATATAACCACTTGGACACTCGTATGAAGAATGAGTAAGATATTGTCGCTCACCCTGAAACATCTCTTGAGGACTAGCAGCAATGCTCAAATTTTGCTGTAATGTGTATGAAGTGTTTCATCTTGAAATATCTGTACATAATTTCCATTGGCAAAATCTAACGATGATATTGCAAAATTTTCATCATTTAATTCTAAAGATGGTGTTCTCTGTACATTGCAAATTTGACCCTGATTACATTTGGTTAATCGCACTTCGTGTTCTAATGACATGATATATTGTTGTTTATCATCATTCTGTTTTCGTAAAGCTTGTATAGCAAGCAGATGGGATTCTAGCTCATTCTTTATTAATGCATTTTCTGCTTTTCCCTCTTGCTCTTGTTGTCTAATATACATTCTCAACGCTATATTTTCTCTCATGAAAAATTGCTGCATATTTTCTAGTAATACATTATTGTTTTTAAGAGACCACGCCTGTATTGCCAGGCCTTGTCTCAGTGCTGCATTTTCTTTCTTTCCGCACTCTACCTTATCAGTTAGCAATGTAATTTCTTTGCTCATTTTTCCATTTTTTTCATTTAATTTTATATTTTCCGCTTCCAAATCTTGGGTGATGTTTACTAACTCTTGATGATTTAACTCTTTATTACCCAGTTGCAAGCGAAGAGCTTGATTAGATCTCTCATATTCTTCTAGTTGCTGTTGAAGCTGAACTTCCTGCTTTTCCAAGCTCTCAATTTCTTTCTCTTGTTTGTCAAATGCTTCTTGATATATCCTACCGTCACTCTTGACAAACTTCTTGCTCTATATTCTTCTTCATACTTTTATCTTTTAATCCTTCTAACTGCTCATTTGATTTTATAATTTCACCATCTTTTTGTTTTATTATTTTTTGTAGTTTATCAATCTTGTTTTTACTGCGATTTTCACTCTTCTTCTCTATCTCCTGATTTTTTTTAATCGAAATTTTCTTAAACTCTTGCAGGTCTTCTTGCAATTTTTTTACTTGCTGTTGCAATCTCTGATTATTAGCTTCTATACCTTTAGCCGATTGGGAATCCCAAAATACTCTTACAGTATATTTTATAATACTGCTAGTATACTCTATAATAATACTAATATAGTATCCTATAATATTACTTTTGTTTTCAGTTCTTCTAGAATCATTAGACATAATATTTACATTCTATTTAAGTTATATAAATTTAATATGCGTGAATTAGTATAATTCGTCAATCACCTCTATATTAAAAAATGTATTTAGTATAAATAGAGTGACTGGAAAAAAATATAAGGATAATATGTAATCAGTACAATCTCTTTTATATTTAATATTCAACAATAACAGAAGCGCTTTTTGCATTAGGGATGCAGTTATATTTTTTTAGTGTGACCTTACATATATCAACTGAGAATTGTTTTTTTATAGAAAGACATAAGGCTTCTGCCAATTCTTCAATGAAATTATAATGAGATAGTAAAACAAACGTACGGATATGTTCAGCTATACAGCAATAATCTATTATCTTGTTTAACTGTAATTCACAATCAATGGTAATTTTTTGTGTAATAGCTTGCTCCCATTTATGCTCCCCGATCTTTGCTAAGACTTTTAAACTATTGATGCATAACTTCATCAATAAATCTCTCAAATAAATAATGAGAATCATTAGGGCCAGGGCACCCTTCAGGATGATATTGCACAGAAAATGCAGATTGACCCCTTAAGTTGTATACCCTCTATACTGTTATCAAAAAGCGAAGTATGAGTCACCTCTACATTATGTTGGATAGTATTATTATCTATAACAAAACCATGATTTTGACTGGAAATTTCCACCTTCTTAGTTTGTAAATTATAAACAGGATGGTTCGATCCCCTATGGCCAGTTTTCATTTTGATAGTTTTACAGCCCAAGGCAAGAGCAAGTAATTGGTGCCCTAAGCAAATGGCAAATAATGGTACCTTGGTTTTTAATAATTTGATAATTTCAACCGAGGAGTATTGAGCTGTTGCTGCGGGGTCACCTGGACCATTAGAGAGCATTATACCATCTGGTTTTGTTGTGATATTACTATATCCGCAAAAACCTTCTGCCGCTGGAACAATTATCACTTTCATATCAGCTAATTTTTTGGCGATACCAGCCTTCATTCCAAAATCAACAATGACGATTGTTTTATCAATCTTATTACTACAGTGGTTGATATTCCCTTTTTGTTGTGCAACTTCGACACTTAATTCTTGCCCTTTCATCTCTGGACATTCCGCCAGTTGTCGTGTGAGCCTGTCTATCTCAAGATCATCTTCAGAGCAGATGACACCATTTACAGAGCCATTATCACGTATATGTCGAGTTATCGCCCCGAGTATCAACACCACATATCCCAACAATTTCATTGGCAATCAACCATTCTTGCATAGACATTCTACTACTAGGATGTGATGGCATCAATGAAGGTTTTTCTCGCAAAATAACACCTTTAGCAAAAATATGTTCCCTTTCGTTATCTTTATCATTAATACCTATATTCCCTATATGTGGAAAGGTAAAAGTAATAATTTGGTTAGCAAAAGAAGGGTCGGTGATAGTATGTTGATACCCTGTAATGCTTGTAGTAAAGCATACTTCGCCTGAGGTTAAACCTCTATAGCCTATTGATTTCCCCGGGAAGATTTTACCTCCCTCCAATATTAGAAGTGCATCATGCATACTTCAGAGTGTATCATTATATCTTAATATTGACAAGATTCTTCTTATAGTTGATTACTATTTTCTTGTTGTACCAATATCACAGTCATTACATATGAATATAAACCCAATAATAACACCCTATTGATCCCAGACATAAGAAACTCTCATTCCGTAAATTTAATGTTAGTAGTGTTATCCCCGACTATGCCAATACTAAATAAATATCTTACTAATATATAGCCTTACTTAAACTGCCACCTTCGGTCTCTTAGCTTCCAATTCCTCAGCCGTTATAGAGTTAAGCTTTGTATTTTTATTACAAGCAGTTCCCAATATTAGACCTGCAGTAATTGTGATAATAGCAACAATAGATATAATCAATAGTGATTTCGGCAAGTTGTCAAATTCAAAGGCGTCTGTCTTGAAAAGAAGAATCGGAATAGTGATAAATGCTGCAATAGAAAAGAGGCTTAAAGATATACATAATCCTTTTATTTCTCCTGATCTCTCTTGCCACCAAGGCTTCTTTGTTGGATTGGGATTTTTCTTATTATTTTTCTCTGAAAGTGAAGATGTTGTATCATTTTCGATACTAGATATATCATGATTTGAAGTTGATGCACCTGTATTAGAGCAGTGGCTATTGGTCAGTTGGTTGCATTATAGAATTTGTTTTGCCGTTATCGCAAGTATCGCTAGTGCTTTCTTGTGAAGTTTCTTGTGTTATAACATCTATGGTATGAGATTTAGTATCATCTTCTATACTATTTTTAGATGATTTATCTGTTTCATCAGTATCTACGTTCACAATTATTTTTTTTCTCTTATCGTTATCTCTTGTGTCTTGAGTATCGCCTCCATCATTACTCTGGGTTGTAGATGCACCCACAGCCGTTGCTGCCCTTCATCCTCTCCAGTTTGACCATGATCATCATTTATAGGACTCATAGTGGTTTCTGGTGAATCATGATTTGAACGTGGTTTTGGGGATAGATCAACAGCTGGTGCCGCTTGATTTCCGCTATTGTATGCTTTCTTGATTTTTCGACGCAAATTTTTTTTCCTACCTTTCATATTATTGCTCCTTATATATTATAGATTATTCGTTTGTTAACTAACATTAATGGTCACTATGAAATGCTATTGATTAATTTATGATACTACATATCATATAGTATATTAATTTAATTGCAAAAGTGACTTAATTTACTATTATAGATAGCACATTGTTTATATATGAAATAGTATTTCTGTGAGTGTTTGCAAAATAAATATAGATTGATGGATGATGCCGGATTGCTTTATATATTTTGCATATACTATAAGTTAAATATAAGACCAAAGATTATTAATAAGGTGGATAATGTAAACCTTGGGGTGAAGTAGTAAAAATTTCAGAACCTTCCTTAGTTACCCCTATTGAATGCTCAAATTGTGCGGATAATGACATATCTTTTGTAGTCACTGTCCCAACCATCATGTTTGTTGAGAACGGTGTGGTGTTTACCAACATTAATCATTGGTTCTATAGTAAAAAACATGCCTTCTTCTAGAACAATATCTTCTTCTTCGGTACTATAGTGGACAACATTGGGCGGAGCATGGAAAACTTTACCCAAGCCATGGCCACAATAATCTCTTACTATTGAATAGCCATATTGATCTATGTGTCTTTGTATTGTTTTGCCAATATCATTGAGCATAGAGCCAGGTTTTATCTGTTCTATGGATAACATTAATGCCTCATATGTGGCCTTACATAAGCGTGCAGATTTTATAGAGGGTTCACCAACAAAAAACATTCTGCTGGTATCACCATGCCATCCTTCTAATATGACTGTTACATCAATATTTAATATATCACCATTATTAAGAGGTTTGTCATTTGGAATACCATGGCAAACCACATGATTTTTAGAGGTACAGATTGATTTTGGATATCCTTTGTAATTCAAGGGGGCAGGAGTTGCACCAGCTTTGATTGTGAAATCATGACACAGGGTATTTAATTCATTTGTGGTGACTCCTGCTTTTACATATGGAACAATAAAGTCTAAAGTTTCTGCAGCTAACTTGCCAGCATTTCTCATGCCGATAAAATCTTCTGAAGTATGTATAGTAATTTTACGTGACATTATATTTTATAATAAAACAAGACAATTGTATCAATCTATATATACAAATCAATCATATCAAGGAAGTAGTGAGATATGAATCGACAATATTATATTCCACGCCATATACCATCGGATGATTTGTATGACTATGCCCTACTCCTTCAAGATGTAATACTGGTACGTTCAATTTTTCTGCAAAGCGCTCCATCACTTCTGGTATCAGTTCCTCTCCTGACATTTTTATAAAATCACACAATATTACGGCTTGAACATCATCAAAAACCTGAGCTTGTAACAGCCTATCCAAGTACCTTTCTACTTGATAGGCTGCACCATTTACATCTTCTAAAAAAACAATCTTATCTTTGGTATCTATTTGCCAATTAGTACCAATACTAGCTGCTACTAAAGTAAGATTACCGCCTATCATTTCTCCTGTTATACTCTTAGTATCATTATAGTTCCCAATTTTATCCATCTTATAATTAAGTTTTCAGTCTCACCAAACACTAAATTTTTTATCTCTTCTATAGAGTTATCAGAAATTTCTCCTAAGGCCATCTGTTCTAATATTGGTGCATGTATAGTAGAAAAACCATATTTGTATTGTAAGTACAAGTGCAATACAGTTATATCACTAAACCCAATGAGTAATTTTTCTTTAGGCAGCACCTCAGGTAAACCTTCGAAGCCCTCTACGGTGGCTTCAAGATATGGAATGGTCTCAAGCGCTCCTTTACCACCTCTAATACACCAAATCGCTTTACTATCTTCTGCCAACAATGCTTCTTTAAAAGCTTTAGCCCGGTATTCATTAGTATTTGCATAAAATATATCTTCATCTGAGTATATGTCATGAGCAAGCAGGGCTTTAAACCAAGACTTTCATATCCGCTAATTATATCAATTGCATGCACCTTTACATGATGGAGCGATAACATCAATTATATCACCCTTTTTCAAGGTTGTGATTTTCATATCTACAGTCATGTTTTCATCCTAATTAATGATAATAATTTTACTTTAATATGATTTATCACACGATTAAAGAGGATGTTTTATCTTTATACTAACAGGGAGTGATACAATCAGTTTTTATGGAGAAACTTTACAACAAGTAGATTTAAAATAAGTGAAATTAGCCTATTGTTTTGCCCCTAAAATGATAGTTTGCCTATATACAAAAAACTCTTTACCGTGTGTTGTTAGCCCAAAACCTCTCCAGAATCCCATCTGACAGCAGGAGGCATAGACATCATAATGGCATTACTATTTCCACCAGTCATCAATCCAAAAACGTGTACCTCTATCGTATAAAAGGTTGAATTCCACATACCTACCACGCTTAAACAGTTGATAATCTCTCTGTTCTTTACTGTAATTTATATGCATATATTTTCTTACTAAAGTGGATATATATCTAGAAATATTTTGCCAATATCTTGCGTAAATGAAAAATCTTTATACCAATCCTTAGAGTTTAAATAATCATAAATATGCCACCAATACCTCTTTCTTCTTTTCTATGCTTTAAATAAAAATATTCTTTGCATTCTTTTTGAATTTATCATAGTCATAATTTTTGCATACTGCAGCAAGTTTATCATGAAAAAAATCATGGTCATCAGCATTATAATACATAGGAGTAAGGTCTATCCCACCACCAAACCATGATTGTTTAGTGCTAATAATCTGGTATTCATATGTATTGCTGGAATCAATGGGGAATGCATATGGGCTACTAATGATATACCACTGGCATGAAATTTTCCACTATTTTCTACGGCACCTGGTATCTCTTTTATGAACTTATCAGAAAATATCCCATGAACTGTGGATATATTAACGGCCAACTTTTTCAAAAACGTTGCCGTACATGATGCTCATCTCACCACCACCACCACCTTGACGGTTCCACTTAGAACATTGAAATATATGATTTGTACCTGCATCATATTCATTTTCTATTTTAATGAATTCCTCACAGATTTGATTCCGTAATTCTCTAAACCAAACTTCAGCCTTTGCTAACTGCCAAGAAATACTATCTCCATTCTAACTCCACTCCACTTTTGACCCTTACTTTTTCTCGTACTTGTCTGCATAAACCTTCTAAATCTTTAGAGGTAGCTTGTCCTTTGTTAATCAAGAAATTACAATGTAACTCTGATATTTGTGCCATTACCCAAAGATTCTCCTTTACAACCAGATTGCTCTATTAACTGCCAAGCTTTATAACCAGGTGGGTTTTTAAATATTGAACCGCAAGTTTTACCGTGCGTAAGGTTGTGTTTTTTCCTAGCGAAACAACCTTATCCATCTCCAAAATGATATTCTTTTTACTTGATCTTACCCCACAAAAAGTTGCCTCTATAAAAATCCAATCTTTAGGTAATCTATTCCCTCTATAGATATAACCTATTTCTTCAGGGTTAAGATTCAAAACATTACCTCGATCATCAACTACTTTAGCTGATTTTAAAAATAGATGAAGTATCTTTTCCATAACAGCCTGCATTCATAGCTAAGCTCCCCCGACGGTTCCAGGAATACAACAAAAAATTCTAGCCCACTAATCTCATGTGCCATAGCAAAATAGGCTAAGTGATAATCCAAAACTGCAGCCCCGGCTGTTATACAATTATCTTGGCAAGATAATTGCGTAAAACCTTTGCCTAACCGCACCACGTCCCTCTAATCCAGCATCATCAACTAGTATATTTGAACCTACACCAATGACTGTGATTTTCTCTGTTCTTCTGTAATAAAATCAACTAAATCCTTGAATGTATTGCTTTAAATAAAAAATCGGCTGCACCACAACATTTAACCAAGTGCAATTTTTCAGTTGAACATTTTCTCGTAACATAATTTATTAGCAGCATTATTTCTGCGAAACATTATTGTGGGTATGATCGTAAATAACCTAAGTGATACAATAATATTGTTTGACTTTCAATAATAATATAGAAAAGTAAATTAATAGATAATTCGTAAAATGAAATATAGATTTTTGTCTGCTTTATTAAGTATATATAAATAAAAGTAGTATTATGCAGGTGAATATGAATGCCAATATATATAGTAATACAAAATCTTGCTCTTATTATAAAATATAAACATACATATAAATTTCAATGTAAAATCATTAACCAACAATGTCATTCAGTTGTCATTAATTCTCAAAAATTGATAGTTTCATAATAAATAATATTAAATGTGAATATATTTTAATAAAATCTTTAAAAAAATTTCAATTATGTAATGATATTTATTAAAAATAATTAAAAGGAGGCACCATGCTGAGAGGCATTATTATTAACAGCAGCAACAAGTTTGTGCTGTTTTAGACATGGCATTCGCCAACCCAAGAGTGGATTTAGTATATCACCCAATAACAAAAAGTAATATGATCTTTAAGGAAGAGCATTTTTACGCAATGTCATAATAGTGAAAGCTCAATCTATTCAGTGATATTCGTCCATTAGTGACTTGAAAGGTATGACAGAAGTAAATTAGGATTAGGTGTAAGACAAAAATCCACAATCTTAATACCATTATTTGGTGCATATTACTTTTATGATCAACGCAATGAAATGGTACTTATAGTCAGAATACAATAGGTGGGGAAATCCTAGCAAAGTATTTTGAAGGAAGGGCAAACTTATATATTCCCTTCACAAACAGTGGTTGGAATTACAGATATAAACATAATTTATAAGAATAATACTCTTATATAACAAAGTAAGTAAGGGTGTATTAAAGGTTATGATGCTGAATAGCTTTGTATTGCCCATGAAATATTTTAATATCGGTATGTATGGGGGCTTGTATAACTTTTATAATGATAATGAGAACAATAATATAAGTGGTAAAAAGTAAGAGGAGAAAATAACGCTTGGAGAATTATTACCACACAATTTACTTGCAACCATTGGCGCTGATACAATTATGACAATAATCCCAATGCAAGAGAAACCTCTGTGAATATTAGGTTAAGTATACCTTTGGGTAGGAAAAGAGATGTATTAGAAAATTAAAGATAGACGTATGACTAAAGCAATTAACAGAGATCTTCACATTAGATTAAGTAATGAGTCTACAAGCAAAAAAGGCTGTGGCTGAAGCAAAGCTTTATAATGGCTCTGAAGTGACATTTGATGAAATATTCTACGTCAGTAATGAGAAAGAGTTATTTAATGTGATTAATAAGCCAGTAAAGGATCAAAATAAGGATATAGCAGTCATATTAACAGATAATATTGCTATATTAAAGGCATTGGAGTTAAAAGATAATTATCACTTGATTGGTAAAAAAACTAAATTCAAGTTTAGTGCTCCTGGTGATGAAAGTTTAATCAAAAAACAATACCTAGGAAAAAACTTCACGCTTATGTATAATAATCAATAAAAGTAGAAGACGTGAATGGTGCGATGGTTGAGGTAATACCAACAATACCTGATGATCAGATAGCTTCAGCAATATTATCTAAGATCACAAAATATTCTTATGACAACTCAGATTATTACGGAACTTGATTTAGTTGATGATGAAGCTAGCTTCAAAGGTGCTCTTGGCAAGGGTAAATCTATCGTAGTATTAAATAAAGATATTGATATTTCTCAAGAGATGCAGGTTAAAAATAGTAAAGTGATTCTTGGAAAAGGGTCAATAAAGGCTGAGTCTGAAAATGGTGCTAGTAAAGATATTGTTTTCTCTACACAAAGGAAAATAACAGATAAGGTCAATGATCTGTGGGATAATTTTGCTAAAGGAGTATCGAATAATAGTCAAATTATTTTTGATGGGGTAGAGGCAACGCTTAAGAGTAGGATTGTGCTAAATAAACAAGCTAGTCTCAAGATGAAAAACTCCATATTAAATACTACTGCATCCAGTGCTTATAAAGCACTTGTAGATTATTATGATCCGAGTGGTAATGATTTGCTTGACAGTATATCTTTTGAGAACACTGTAATCAATAAACAATTTTCATCTTCAGAAGGTATGCTTGTTGGATTGAACGCAACCTCAGTAAGTTCAATATGAACGTGAAAGATACAGAAGTCAGCGTTATACCATCTGCTCAACTGCAAAAAATTTATTTTTGCACCAAACATTAACATTATGGGCAATTAAAGTTGAAACATCATGGTAACTTGGTGTGGGATCTTAATAAACAAACAGATGCAAAAGCTTCCAAGATCACCTTTAACAAAGGAGCAAAAATTATTGTCGAGGACAAGAAAGCCAATACTGTCACGACATATAATGTCACAGATAAAGTGACCATTGGCAAAGATAATCAACAGAGTCTATTATACAATAAGAATGTGAATTATGATCTATCTGGTCTTAGTAATAAGATAGTTAAATCTGTTCAGAGCGCAGCTACAAAATAGAGAATAACCTCTTTAAAACTGAGTAATAGCATTATTATAATGTTATTACTCACCTCCTATTCGAACAACATTAAGTAAGCACTAATATCTCTGTATTATATATTGCTCAATACTCTTGATTATGTTGGCAATCATTTACTATAATTTTTTTAATAGCACTTAGAAAAGTTATGGCGCAAAGTATTGCTATACTACTAAATAAATGCTTGAATGTTTTACACTTACAGAAAATTCATGCTGTCAATATCTATGTTTGTGATTTTACGATATTTAATTTAATACTTTACACTCTCGAAGGTGTGATTGAATATTGAAAGTGCGTGCTGTAGTGATAATTATTTTATAAATATAGCGCCGCCTCAAATAATATATATGAGCAGGAATTGGACCGAATATCTTAATCTTATCATCCAGCAGAGCTTTTGTTATATCATTACTAATTGATTGTACCTTATGATGCTGCCTATGACTAATACTAAGTGTGGTAATTCTACTAAAAGGCGGCATATTATTTGCTTGACGCGCCTAATTCATTAATGCGGAAATCGTTATGAAAATAGATAGCCCTTATAGAAGAAGGATCATAACTTTGTAATATTACTTGTCCGTCATTACTTTCTCTGCCTGCACGACCTGATACTTGTTGTAAAATCTGGTAGGTACGTTCTGCTGCCCGTAAATCACCACCATATAAACTAGCATCAGCATCAATCACCCCTACTAGATTTAAGTTAGGAAAATGATGACCTTTCGCCATAACTTGCGTACCAATAATAATATCTATTTGTCGTGATAAAATACCATTCATTACTTTATGATTATTTCTAGTATCACTACTGATTATTGCTACCCTTGCTGATGGTATCTGCACTTTTACTTCTTCCTCTACTCTCTCAATACCCGGCCCACAAGAGATAAAACTATCTACAGCCCCACACTTACTACACTCATTGAACATCTTAATTTTATAAGTGCAATAATGACAAATAAAAGCATTATAGGTATTATGTTTTACCAACCATGACGAGCAATTAATACATTTCAATCGATCTCCACATTTACTACAAATAGTTAATGGTGTATACCCACGACGATTCAGAAAAAGTAATACTTGCGCACCCTTACTCAAGGTAGCATTATAGCATTGTATAGATCGTCGGAAACCCATCTCTTATTTTCATTGCGTTTCATATCAATCAAAGTAATAGCTGGCATATTGAAAACACCATAGCGTTTACTTAAGGACACATATAAAAATTTACCTACCTGGGCATTATGAAAACTTTCCAAAGATGGGGTAGCTGAAGACAAAATAATAGGTATATTTTCTTGCTTAGCTCTGATAATCGCCATATCACGGGCATGATAACTAACCTGACCATTATTACTTTTAAATGAACTGTCATGCTCTTCATCCACCACAATAATCTTAGATTTTTATATTGCAAAAATAAAGCTGACCTGGCACCAATAATTATCTGCGCTTGACCGCTAATAATTCTCCACCAATTAATCTTCCTTTGCGTAATAGAAAGAGTTGAGTGCCATTCCACTATATTCACTTGGCTCACATATTTCTTTAGTCTTTCTGATAATTGAGCAGTCAGAACGATCTCAGGCAATAGCACCAGAGCCTGTGCATTCGGATCTTGCTGTAGAAGTTTAGCTATAGATGTTATATAAATTTCAGTTTTCCCAGACCCAGTCACTCCTTCTAATAAAATAGCTTTATATTGATAATAATATGGAGTAATTAGTTTATAAGCTACTTTTTGTTCCTCTGATAGATTTAAATTAAATAAAATATTTTTATTATACACCTCTGAAATTTTAACCTCTTCAAGGGCTTTTTCTCTAACATCTTGGCAAATGTTATTGATCTAATTCCAGAAATTTTACACACTTCCGCTTTAATTAATGCTCTATAATCCTGCAACTTAAGAAGTATTTTTTTATATTTTGATTGGGTATATACTTTAGATGCTTTATAATAAGTTTCACCTTCTTTTATACCACTTAAAGATAATTTTAGAAGAGTGCCACAGGGAATAATATTATATTGGGCCACCCATTTTATAAAAGAAATAAAATTATTTGAGGCTGGTGGTATATTCACTCGCCTTTCAATATTCTTCACTTCTGCAATTTTACAGGTAGAAAAACATGTATAACCAAGCCAATTACCGATCTATGAGCACACGGCACCAACACATATTCACCAACTTGTAGGAATCTATCACTATAATAGTGGAATGTTGTAAAAACTGGTATAGTTATTACAACTTCTACATACATTACCGACTCACGAAGTCTCGAAATATCTCTATGGTAGCATTAGTTGAAACATCGCGCAAAGACGAAATGTGTTTATTTTTGAGACTATTAATTACTAGCCCTTCTGGATGGTCTTGAAAATGTATATTGCCAAAAACTATCTTCAACTATTTCAATCATACCATCATCAGAAAAACCAATTATTTATATCCAGCAGCTTCAATTTTCTTGATATTTTCTTGACTATTACTCAATACACGTGAATGCGCATCTGGTAAATATAGATATACCCAACCATTCTTATCTTTAGGAACATTAGATTTTTCCAATATTTTCGCTAATCTACTGACTGGATTTATTCTTACCTTATGTAGTGGTGTATTAAGAGTATGAGGGTGTTTGTCATTTGAAATTAAATGTTTCTCTACTTGTCCTTTTATGCTGGAGACCTTGACTATTGCAATACCCTTGCTATGCATAATACCCTGCAAACCACCACAAATACCCATTAAGTATATAATACCTTCATCAGCCATTTGTGAGATTATTGCTGTTACATCTTGACGGTTTGTATTTGGTGCATATGGCGGGGCATCCAGATTATAGTAATTACCGGGAATAATCACATGTGTTATATTATGTTCTTTAATGAACGATCTAACAGAATTATTTAGATCACCTCCTTTTTTATTAAATAGTTATAATCAATCATTAATGGCGTTGGCACCTAAATCACTTAACATTCCTAGAATATTATAAGAAAACCTTTTTCATATGGATACGTTTTCTTTTGCAGTAGATAACAATCCGACTACACTTGCATCAACAGCATTACTGCAAGTTAATAATATCAGTAAAATAATCAATCTTAATGTTCTATATTTCATATTCTTTTTAATTTATTATTTACCTTAATTATTATAATACTGTTTAATCATGATATGCAAAAAATTAAGAAGATAAAGACTAATATATAAGTATGTGTTATACTAAGCGTACTTTCATGAAATAAAAAAATGCAAACAAATAATAACAATACCAAAGAAAAAGTACAATTGATACCATTTGGTCTATGCCCACCTGGAAAGACTGTAGCTATATTGTCTACGTGTTTTAATCCTATCGTATGGCTATTCACTGCATACTATATCTATAATTATAACAAGCTAAAAAGATCAATAAAAATACTAGTCAGCAACAATATCAATTGTATCAAAAAAGATCTCACAATATCATTACTGCTATATCTTCTATAAACATAATATTTTCCTTACTGCAAATGCAGCTCTCTTTTATTGTATAGCATTTTTTATATATAGAGCAAATCAAAACACTAGCATTATTGTATCTTTAAGCCTGACTACAACAATATTTATTACAGCATTAATATTCGCTATTACGAAATATCAAGGATTGACAAAAGAGAAATCATCGAAAAGCAAAACAACAGACGGTCAAATTATACAAATGAATAATAAAGAAACTGGAACTAAATCAGTTGCTTTCTTTCTCTTACATATGGCAGTAGTGTCTGTTTGGTATCTTGGCAGTTCCATTTTTTATCCTTGGTATTCCTCTAATCTTCTATTATAATTATAATCAGACACAGGAGGTGAAAAATGTCAAGAATAAGCTATTAGAGTCCATACAAGAATACATAACTCACAATGTAGAAAAGAATCAAATTGATATAACCCAAACAATAAACAAGGTTTGGAAGAACTACACACAAACATTAAACAGGGTCAAATAACTATTACATATGCTAAGAACATGCTTGAAATATATAAACAGTTGAATAATTATATCCTTCAGAATCAACAGTTACAATCATCTGCTAAAGACGTTGCAGCAGAACAGTTGAAGACATACTCAAAACAAACGGCAGTATAAAAAAATTTAACTACAATTATTTTTCTATGGCTGATTGGAATACTTCCCACTTTACTGCAGATGAGTTCTCCATTCGGGTGAATTTTATAGTTTCTGGCACTGAGAAAGGCTTATCTTGCAAGTTAATAGACTTGAAAAACTCATAAAAGATAGGGAGGGCAATTCTTGCACCAGTTGCACGCCTTCCACCAAAGGTCTGGGACTGTCAAAGCCCACATATACCCCTACTGCTATTTCTGGTGTTGTACCTATGAACCATGCATCTTTACTGTTGTTGCTAGTCCCTGTCTTGCAGCAATAGTAATTCCAAGTGGATTTACTCTTTTGAAGTTCCTCTTTTTACTGCTCCTTCTAACATCGATATCACTTGATATGCAGAGCCTCATTAGTAGCATAACTTCTCTCTTGCATCATCGCAGATAATTGAAACATGGTATCTCCTTTATTATCCAAAATGGAATCAATAAATTGTGGTTTTATTTTTACACCATGATTTGCCAGGATAGCATAGGCATTGACTATATCTAATAAAGTGGCTTCAGAAGCACCCAAAACCATAGCGTAATTGGAGTATGCTTTATTTGACAAGTTAAATCTTCGTGCAACATTCGTAACCTTCTTCATGCCTAGAGCACGAGCAATATGCACGGTTGTAACATTATGTGATAATTCCAAGGCTTCTCTTAAAGAATTAGACCCAAAAAATCTATTCTCATAATTACGTGGCTGCCAATATGGCAATCATCAGCCCTTGCTTAATTTCTATTTTCTCATCATTAATAATAGTAGCGGGTGTAAAATGATCTCCATTGCTGCTAAATACACAAATGGTTTAAATACTGATCCTAATTGACGTTTTGCTTGTGTGGCAATATTAAATTGATTTGTATTATAATCATAGCCTCCAACCATAGCCAAAATTCTACCTGTCTTGACTTCCATTACCACAATTGCCCCATTAACTTGTGGACTAGGGATAAGATGATAGCTACCACCTGTTGCAGAAACAGTTACCAAATCACCAGCCCTCATATCATCATCTAGCTCTACTATAGTTAATTGTCCTGACCTCAATCCTATAACTTGATTTTGTTCGGAATTTGCTATGACAACTGCAGACTCTGAGGTCGCATTTTTCATTCCCACCTCTCGTAAATTTTGTTGCCAATTGTTCATGTCAACTTTCCAATCTTGAGATGCTTTATATTTGTCTAAACCATTTATCAAAGCCTTTTCAGCAATTTTTTGATAAACGCTATTCAAAGTGCTTTTTACAATCAAACCTTTAGTTTGCACTTCCTCTTCACTATATTTTTTTATCAGTGTTTTTTTATTTCATCAAGAAAGAAATGAGCATATGGTTCAAATTTCTTCTTACCATTATCTAAGTTTATTTTTTTATTTTGAGCTTCTATAGATTCCTGCTTGGAAATAAAGCCAATCTCTAGCATCTTATCCAATACCCAATTTCGTCTTATCAGCACCTCATCATAATTAACAAAAGGGTTTAAATAGCTAGGTGCTTTTGGTAAAGCTGCAAGGAGTGCCATTTCTTCTAAGGTTAATTCATCTAGAGTTTTATTGAAATAAATAAATGCTGCTTCCACTATTCCATAGGCGCCGTTACCAAAATATATTAAATTCAAATATAGCTCCATAACCTTTTCTTTGGATAAAATACTGCTTATTTTTACTGCTAAAAATACCCTCCTGTATTTTGCGCTTTAATGTTCTTTCTGGAGTTAATAAAGTATTTTTAACGAGTTGCTGGGTAATTGTAGAAGCACCTACAAAACGTTGATTGTTTATCAAATTATAAACATTAATGCCAATAGAACGGATAATGCTTACTATATCAACACCATTATGATGATAGAAATTTTTATCTTCAGCAGCAATAAATGCTTTCACTAATATCTTGGGAATAATAGCCATAGGAGCAAAAGATCTATATTCATCATAACATTCACCCAACAACTCACTGTCTTCAGAATATATCTTTGTGACCAATGATAGATCGTAGTCCTTTATCTTTCTGTAATCAGGCAAATCAATACTAAAATAATAGATCAGAACAATTAATACAAGAGAAATAAATGTACAACCAACTATTTAAAACATGGGTAAAATTACGTATTATATAAGATAGTATTTGTCTTATCATCAGACCAATTTATTATAAAACATGATAAAAACAGTTAACGAAAGTCCAGAATATCAAATAAACGGATAGTTTTAATATAAAATAATTATTCATAAATGTTTAGTTATAGGCTATAAGAGTATAACTAAACAAATATACTCCACTATAGGTTAATACAAATAATCATTTTCAAAATCTATCAATCGAAGGTTGCAAATTCTTAATCTACATTTACTAACATATCTACAGTTAATTTAATATATTAATTATTTATGTGCTATCGTTTATTATTATTGTTACTATCAATACCTTTTTATATTGGAAGGCAAGGATATATATGTTGGTATGTCATCAGCATTAACTGGCCCTACTGGTTTTCTAGGTAGAGAAATGAAACTAGGCATAGAAAGCGCATTTCATGAAAACAATAATAATGTCGGTGCTAATGAGCATATTGTAAAACTAGTGGAATGGATGATAAGTACGAGCCATTCTACACTGAGCTTAATATGAAAAGGTTTGCCAGTGATGATAATTTTATAGCAGTAATCGGCAATGTTGGTACCCCCACCGCAAAAGTGGCTCTGCCCATAGCGCAAGAGTATAACCTACCATTTATTGGCCCTTTAACTGGATCTGACTTATTACGCTCTCGGTCTGTTGGAAAGAACATTATTAATTATCGGGCTAGCTATAGTGAAGAAATCAAAGAAATGGTACAAGCATTATTCATGGGCGGGCATTACAATAGATGAGTTAGCATTCTTTACGCAAGATGACGACTATGGTGACGCTGGTTACTTAGGAGTGATCAAGGCATTAAATTTATTTCATATTGAGATCAATAAAATACAATCAATACCACATGGCCGCTATATAAGAAATACTTCATATGTTGAAGAGGGTTTAAATAGCATAATTAATTCCAATAAAAGATCAAAGCGTTTTATTATGATAGGAACATATAAACCAGTGGCCAAGTTTATTAAATTAGCAAAAGAACATTATCCATCTGCATATTTTCTCAATGTATCATTTTGTAGGATCTGAGGCACTTAAAAATGAATTATGTTCTAATAAACAAACTATTATGCCGTGAATATACAAAGAACTTATCATCACACAAGTTGTCCCATATCTTGATGGCAATAACCCGAATCGTACAAGATTACAAATTGGCATTAGAGAAATATTTGTTACATAGCACACGAGAAACATGGGCTGATTTACAGGAATTTGAGAAGAAGCCAAATGCAATATCATTAGAAGGGTACATAGTAGGCAAAAATGTTTTTACAAGCCAATAAAAGAAAATCATTAAAACAATCAATAGAAAAATTTATTACTGGCTTTCATCAAATGGGAGAGTTTTGATCTAGGACTAGGTTATACACTGAACATCTCAGATGAAAATCACCAAGCCAGCACGAATGTTTTTCCAGTAACTATTGCGAACCATAAAATCAGTCAATTTGACTGGGAAAGCATGGTGAATCGCGAGGATATACAAAACATGTGGCAAAGAACTAAGAAAATAAAGGAGAAAAAACAGAGGATAACCATGGAATTAGATAAAGATTATTTAGACTTTATAATCAACAAAAACGATTAAAGAAAAAGTTACTATACATACAATAAAATCTACAAGGAACAAGATTTTACTATGTTGTCTATTGCTGATTATTACAATCTCTTTGGTTGTGGGAATGAAGTATATTATTGATAATACTGTTGATTTGCAAATAAATGACATAATGGAACAAAATATACCCATTGAGATGGATAAGAAATTATTATACCTTGAATGTAATCACTGACCTTGTCAGTGATCAAGATTTTTCAGATTTAGAAATAGGAATTATATTAGACAAATTAGATAAATTATATATAGAAAGTCAAAATAATCCCAAGTATAGAAATCGAACCTTTGATTTTTAAAATATCTCAAATACTAATAAACCACAATAATGAAAAGTACATAATACAAGTCTCTGATATATTTGATAAGGTTATACTATCATCAACAAGAATAAGCACTTTATTCACCAATTACTATGGTAAAAAGGTGCTTGTATCAACCGCTAAAAATAGGAAAGAATCTGAAAGGTATTACGGGAAATTCACTTATTATGTTGGGAGCAATAAAACATTGAAAAGTGAAAATAACATCTTATCAATAATGATTTTGGTCAACTTTCATCTTAATGGAGAAATGCGCAGCAAAAATGCGATCAATTTGTTCAATATATTAAAAACTTACACTGGAAAACCAGGCAAACTTTTTGGTTAATTTAATCGACAATATAAATAATCATGGCCAAATCGATGATTATACTATTGCAAAAATAACCGAGCGTTTTCTCAGATCATATATACCAGAAGTGGAAATGATAGCTTACAGTAATGGAGTGCAGAGTAGAATATTGAGCTTATATAAAAGCAGTCATATTGAAAAAGATCTCAGCAAATATCGACATGTCTTAAATTATTTATATGATATGGGCCTATAGAATCTTTTGCTGAAAGCTATTAAATGTTTCTTTAAGATAGTCAGCTGCCAGAATCATACAAAAAGCATTAAGAGTATAGAACGCTGATAACAAATGAAAAAATTATTTGCATATTGAAGGCTTATTGACGAGATTATCACTAAAAAAATGTTAGAAGATTAAAAGATATTTTAGGGGTATAATTTGATGATAATCTCTAAGTTATCTTTACTTTCGCTAATATCAGGGATATATTGCGATCGTATTAAAAAAGGTATCTATTTATATATCATTTTTACTTCCGCTAAAAGTTAGGGTAGTGTTCCTTTAAGATCAAACATTGTTTTAAAGCCATGCTAAGGTTTCTTATTGTATTATTAATCTTATATAGTATTTCGACAAGTGCAAAAGCTGTTTGTGCATGTGAAGACACACCAACTGTAAAATCAGCATTTTCTGAATCAATAGAAGTTTTCAAAAGGCAAAGTAGAGGAGATTATCTGGATTAATCCTTTGATTATCTTGTCAAAGTACGTGTTCAACGCTCATGGAAAAATACAACATCAGAATATGTTTGGCTTTCCTCTACTACCTCTGTGAAAGAATGTGGTTTTCACTTCACTACAGGACATGAGTATCTTATATATTCTTATGAAACCATCAACAATATATTAGCTGCTAGCACATGTAGTAGAACTAAGCCATGGTCATCCGTTTCTAAAGAAGAATTAATCAGCTTAGGCAAACCAACAAATGAAATGGAATGATATTGGCATTATATTATCGATAAAAAAAATACTGAACACTCTCTAATACTAGCAATCTTCACAAAAAACCACGGAGTTTACAGAGGTTATTGCACATTTAATAAAAAAGCATATCTATGTTACAAACTGGAAATATAGTATATGTCACATGGAATGCTAGGCTTTCTATACATTTAGGACGGTTTAATTTGGAATTAATTGAAATCAATCCCAGCTTTTTTTCCTATACAATTATAATAAAATGATGGCATTGAGTGCTGCGTCTAAAACCATAGAAAAAGGTTTTACCAGAAAGAGAAATTCAACATAAAATATATGAAAAGTATAATGGTCTACTGCAGCACTTAAAAAAGTCTAAAGATTGGATTTTATACTATATAAAATTGGAATTAACAATACTAAAAGAGCTGGGTTTCGGCTTAGATTTTAGCAAATGTCCTATAAATAATAGTACAAATAACTTGACTTTTATCTCTCCAAAAACTGGTAGGGCAATTTCACAAACGGTAGGCCTTTTATATCAAGATAAGCTACTAAATTTACCAGCAGCGTTACGTCAAGTTAACTATAATCAATTTGATTTTTCCTGCTTGGAATCAGACTTCGCACAATGCTTAAAAATAACCAATTATTTCTTATATAAACACTGCTTTCATCCTTACAAATCTCTACACCCATTGAAAGACAATTATTATATAGCTCTTATATACGAAAAAGAAATTGATTGTACTAGATCAATTATTCTGTATAATAATAAAAATAACTGCACCCTTAGCTCAGTTGGATAGAGCGTTTGACTACGGATCAAGAGGTCAGGGGTTCGAATCCTCTAGGGTGCACTTATATACTTTTTACTATTTCACCTTAAGAGATTTGCTCTGTATATCTTTCACTTGATCAACTTTTGTTCGTGGAATACAGGTTAGTAGCAACCCTGCCAGTGTCAACATTAATACTCCTGCACATATCAATGAAACGGCCATTTTACTTGTTTGTCCAACCCTATCCATAACAAAAGCTCCAACTCCTACTAATAAGGCGAGTGCAGCTGTGAGACCTAAGAGAATGCGCACACACAAAACCATGTTATCGACGACGCACCCTTTCTCTACCTTCTTTTCAGTAACATGAACTATATGAGGGCCAGACACATTGTCTGTAATATTCTCTGGAAGCTGACTAACAGCTTTCTCTGGCTGCTGATGCTCCCCATTTTCATTTGGGGGCTGTATAACATCTTTTGAATGCTGAACAATAGCTTTCTCTGGCTGCTGTATTATATATTGTTCTTCCTTATCCTCCACACTAAGCTGCTCTACCCTATTCATAATTACCCTGTATGGGTCTGTCCCTTCCTCCACTTCTTTAAGTTTCTTTGAAAATAAACAAAATTTATATTCTAACCTTTTTTGAGCAATTTCTGTTGGACCTGACAATGGGCTTGGCCCATGTTGATCATTAAATAGAGATGTAATACCACGAATTACTTCCACATCGCTATTATTAGATATATTTTGATCATGATCAGTATTCTGCTTATTATAATGCACTCTATATCCATCCAGAGATTTTTCTTGACTGTTAAAGTATTTTCCTAGTATTGGTTAATCTTGTCAGTTATGTTTCCTCCATCATTAGACACAATAATGCTGCTTGTTAAGGGGTTAATCAATATATCAACAGTACTCCAACCCTTATTATGCATATATGGAAATATAATTTGTACTTCTTTCTTTTTGCTAACATAATCCTGTATACATAATTGTTCAGCATCTAAAAAGAGCGATATAAACTCATTAGATAATTTACTTCCCTGAGGAAAATTTGGTGCACTCAAACCCTCACAAACTTCTGAAGAGAGACATGGTAATAATATGGTGCTTTTATTTTCTCTCTCCCGTATATAAACTACTTTCTTACATCCTTCATGATTAAAAGTGACAGTAGTAGCATCTTCAAACTAACACTGATAAAACATTATCAATATCAATATAGTCATATTGAGTATGATTTAATTCATTCATATTATGTTCTACAAATCTTTTTAAGGAGCCTAATATAGAATTATTATCCTCCTCATCTCCTTGAGAATCTTGATCTTTATATTGTTTGAGCTTCATTGCCCAATCATCATCTTGTTTCCGTATATTAATCTCTTGTGCTAATACAATAATACACATTATGTTCTTTTTAAAAAAGCTCTATATTCTTTTTCTGTGCTTTTTCAGCCCATTCTATCTTCTTGAACAACGCTTTTTGATCTAAAAAGAAAATCATCTGGCAATTCATTAGCACCATTAGCTAGAGCTTCTATATCTAATATAGTAGCTGGACCACAATTATTACTCCCAGCCCTACACCTTGTATTCTTATATGGACTCTTCTCGACATGAAAATATTATATTGATCAATACAATTGACTAGAAAGAGCTTGGAACACTTCGAGAACTTGATTATTCCTGCTCAAAAAAACTAGAAAGGAAAAGTATTATCATGACAGCTTATCTCTACTTTCTTCTCTAAGAGATTTATCAATACTTCAACAGCAATCCAATGCAAACCATTAAGATTATATGCAAAGAGAATTTGTACATTGCTATTATTCTCAATTATTTCACTTATTTGCTTGTTCAATTAAGAGTTTACCTAGCAATTCTTTCCTTACTTTAAGGTTCCCAAATAAGCTCTTAGCATTACTAGAGCTCTTCTCAGAAGACATACATGGCAAAATTAAAGTAGCTTTATCATCAGTGATGTGAGATAAAACTATTACTTTCTGAGGATATTCATTAGCATATTCTTCATCTACAATCTCTATTCTGTCGAATTTATCAAATATAACTTCATATATCTCTTCTATTTCTTTATAGTCATATGTATATCTTGTGCTTGCTCTGGATGTGCGTTGATATCTTCTTTCCATTGTTCGTGGGGATTTTTTTCTATCATCTTTACTTTCTAACTTTAATAACAACCTTCAAATTCTCATATTTTCCTTTGTTGGTATTTCTGCCCCCAATCTATAAACTCTATCTTTCCTTATAATTCTAATTATTATATTAGTATATACCACAAAAAAGTAAATTATTTATATTAGAATTACCAAATAATTATAAAGACTTATATTGATAATAATCCATTATTTTATATTTTCAATAATCATGTTATTAAAGTAGTGCTAATGTAAAGTGATATAAAAATAGACAACAAAGTATCAAGAAAAAGCACCTGATAACTATCAATTTCAGCCAAATGATATATTTTTTTTTATTAAAACGTCACTTTTATTCCAAATTAACTATCTGTTTAATTGTATAAAAAATCAAAAGCAAAGCTCTGGATTCATAATAAAATCAACAGGAAACCAAGCATGCCCAAGATGAGCCTTTACCCCATCCTTTATCCCCCAAGATGCCCCCCAAGAGTTTCTTATTAAAAAAGCCTTTTTCTCTGTTATGACCTACTATATCAACACAGTGACCACCTATTTGCCTTTCAAAATCCAGGTCAGGTATAGCTACCATACCAGTCTCAGCAGTTTTTTGCGACTCAAAACTCTCATATACTTTTAAAACCAAAAAGTTATTGGATATCCCTCCGCCAAACAAGAGATAAAATGCTCTAATGTATGGGGTACTGATCTATAAAGTATAGCACGATGTTTTAAAAAAGCCTCATTATAAGCATCACGAGAAGGTTTTTGAGTAAATTTACTTATATCATAAGGCCAGAGAGATTCAGAACAAAAAACCAATATCATGTAAACTTTTTATACCATCAACTATATTAGCACCACTATCTTGATACTCTTCCCCCTCCTGGCGAACCTTTCATCATAAATAAACAATCTAGATGGAACATCTAAATTAACTTTTTACTTCATTTTGCAGGTGCTGTAGATACTGCAAAAGAAAAGCTATGCCATTACCATACATGCTCCCAGACTGCCTTGATCATATACTGGTATATTAAATTTCATTGAAAGGTCTATTTCAGAAAAATTGCGTGTTTATAGAAACGTGCATTGTTTAAAAAGATGTCTCTCGACATGAGGACTACGCTTGCAATCATATTTATATTTACTTAATAACTGTGATTCTTTCATTTTATACCCATATTGAAATATAAGATATATGATAGGGAATAAAATGATAAACAACCCAAAATTAAATATTATTTTATATAATAACCTACTCTACATAATAGACATTTATAATTAACATTAATATGTCTTTCAATTTGATTTTTCATGTAATATAGGTCAAATAATGATAAGGTGAAGTCGATGAATATATAATATCATAATGAGAAAGCTGGCCCTTTATAGAAGCACAAAAAATATTAGATGCTCTACCCAGATAAAAAAGAATAATATTTTCGAAACGGATATGGGCCATCTGGACTACCACATATAGGAACGTTTGGTGAAGTAGTAAGAACCACAATGGGTGATGCACGCTTACAGAACTTAAAACCAGGAGTCAAAACAAAATTAATTGCTTTCTCTGATGATATTGGATGGTTTTACGCAAGGTACCTGATAATATTCCTAATGCACAAAACTTCATTCAATATCTTGATCGCCCCCTTACCTCTATTCCTGACCCCTTGGCACGCATGCCAGCTATGGTCAACATATGAATGCAAAATTATGTAAATTCTTAGACTTATTTGAATTTAATTACGAATTCAAATGCTACTGAATGTTATAATCAGGTCTATTCGAAAAAAACTTTTACTATTATTAAAAAATTATGATCAGATAATGAAGATACATGCTTCCTTCCTTAAGGCAAAGAACGTCAAGAAAGCTACAGTCCATTTCTCCCGATCTGCCTGAAAGTGGTAAAGTATTACAGGTAAAAATAACAGATATAGATTGTTGACTCCGGACTATCACATATAAAAACAATATATGATACATTAGTAACAACATCAGTTACTGGCGGAATTGTAAATTACAATGGAACCAGATTGGGGTATGCGCTGGGGCTGCTTTGGGATAGATTACGAAAAGCATGGTAAAGACCTTACTCCGTCAGCCAGTATCAAAACAAATATGTCTGTATTAAATGAAAAGGCGCCACAACTTTTGTCTATGAACTTTTTCTAGATGAGGGTGGTAAGAAAATTCCAAATCTAAAGGCAATGGTTTATTCCATAGAAGATTGGCTAGAATATGCTCCGAAAGAAAGTTTATCATTATATATGTTTCAAAACCCGCATAGAGCTAAAAGATTATATTTCGATATTATACCTAAAGCTGTAGATGAATATTGTACATTTGTACAATCTTATAAAGAGGACCGTGATAATCCTGCTTGCATATACATGGTGATCACATGCCAACCATTGATAATGCAATAATAAGTTTACTTACTATTGAATTTAGCCTCCTGTATGTAACCCGAGATATATCTGTATTATGGGGCTTATTAAAAATATATAAACCAGAAGTTACACCACAAACACATCCAATTAGATAAGATGGCTATAATGCTGTTAAGTACTTATAAAACTTTATCAAGCCCAAGAAAATTATATTATTACCACAACAAAACGAACGCATGGTTCTTTAGAGTTCAGACAATCTATCTGTCCGAGAGATGAAAGCACTGCAATGAATTGCAAAGCTGTGTTTTTGCTATTGAAAAAAATACTATGAAAAAATGGGGATTGGTTTAAAATTTTATACGGAGTATTATAGGCAAGAACAAGGTCCAAGAAGGGCTCTTATTTGCTTTATATGGAATAAAAAAACACCATTGGGTTGATAGATCAAAAAAATTAATTAATGTGCATAAAAATTAGAATTGAACACGCGGCAGTATTCTTGCGGTCACACAGGCTGAGATAGTTAAAGATTAATCTTATAAAGCACTTAGGAAATATTTCGATTGAATCACCAGAATTAAAACATCTGGTGATATATAATAAAATTGTAGTTTAGCCGATATGGTGGAAGGTTATTTTTAAAGAAATAGAGCAAGCTTTAGTTGAATAAAAAATAGATTTAGCGCTTTCACATGAAAGATATGCCTGCTTTTTCTGATCAAAGCTAATAGTAAGCAGGTATGCTAGAACGAGATGACCCGCGCGACGCTTTATATCGCACATCATGAAGAATTTACAACATCATTACCTAAAATGCAACCATCGGCACATGTCACACCCGGAGAGCAGCGCAACTAGGTCTGACATAAATGTCAAGGTATTACGCGGCAACGTTAACACTAGATTAAAACATGCAAAGACTTTGATGGGATAATACTAGCTGTATGTGGTTTAAAAAGGCTTCGTAAACTGAAAAAATCACTGAGTATATCCCAACAGACACCATCCTCCCAGCAGTTGGTCAATGTTCATCTGTTTACAATGTCCGAAAATGAATACCATATAATTTGATATAGTGCAGCAAATAACTCATCGAAACTAATATGTAATGCTACAGAACGTACTTTCTTAGAGACATTAAGGTGATTGTACTACACCACTGGCTGCCTTTGCCAGAATAATCGGAAGAAAAATACACCTACAGCGCATTGCTATCAGATGGAAAGAAAGTGTTTTATACTTGAGCGCTATGGGACGATTGCAGACCTAAACTCATAGGTAAAGGATCTGCTAAAGAACTTCATAAGTGTTTGTCCCCAATATAGATGAAATATCACCAAACAAAAGACATTTTTTAGGTAGATAAACTATAAAGAAGTTAGCTATTACCAGAGCTCTCAGAGTAGGCATTCTATTATTCTCTGAAATTTTATCAAATGAATTGAAAAAATTATGCTGTCGTACATTCAAAATCGCTGCCACTAATTAAATAAACATACCAAAGTTTAAATCCCGTACGAAGCTATCCCACAACCTTTATAAAACAAATAATAATATACCTTAGACCCTTCTGAATAAATATTTGTGATAGCTTTTCAGAGTCTACCGTACATGTCTCATGGTGGAATATATGCTGCATCTTTCGCCCTTACTTTAAATGATACGAACATTTTTTCTGGCTTTTACAATACTATTTCAAATACAATTATAGACAATAATATTCATTATAATCTATGCACAGTCAATTGAATAACTACACATTAAATACAGAAAAGCATCTAGATTCATTAAGAAGTATCTGGTGCATTATGCCTAACATGCTAGATGACTTAATCACAATAGGTATATCAAGATTATAAAATCAAAAGTACCATCACCGCTATAAATGTGTTTGATTAAATGCAAAGGTATCTTTGATTTTGTCAAATAAGTTCCAATGTCAGTTATAACACAAGAAAAGGAGAGGCAATCCCAGCAGAAGTTATTGCTGTTAATTCATCTGATATATTGCTTATGTCATTTCAACATTTATCTGATGTTGGCGTAGGATGTAGTAGAGTAGTCTCACAAATCTAATAGCGTTTTTCCTAATGAATCATGGTTAGGAAATAAAGTGATGAACAGCGTGGTAAACCAATTAGATATAAGGCATCTTATCACAAGGAAAATATGCTTATAACCTGCATTCATCTCCACCTCCGCCTACGACGAAGAACTACGTGAATAGTAAGCTTGATCTAGGTATAATCATAAATACTTTCACCCCTGTTGCTATGGTCAGCGCATGGGCATCTTTGCTGGTTCAGGCGTGGAGAATAGTTTATTATCAATGATTTCTAATTTGTAAAGCTGACATTAGAGTCATTGGTCTAATTGGCGAACGGTGGTTGTACAGACAACTCGCAAGAACACATTGGTGAAAGAAGGGTTGAAAATATCAATTTTGGTTGTTGCTACAAAGCGATGAGTCAGCCGTGATGCCAACAAAGCCGCCTTACTTCTATAACTATAGCAGAATATTTTCGCAATCAAGGTGCTGAGTATTATGCTGATTGATAGCATCACTCGCTTGTCATGGCTCAAAGGGAATAGGTCTATGCATTGGTGAAATCCCTAACTACAAAGGCTATACTTCAACTGTATTTCAAGATGATGTCTAGATTGTTAGAAAGAGCTGCCCTGGCACAAAAGCACAAGGTAATATCACTGGTTTATTCACCAATACAAGTAGATAGGTGATGACACTAATGAACCAATACAGATCTATATATCGCAACAGTATTTTGGATGGACATATATATCTAGAACCGTAATATCGCTGAACGCGGAAGGTTCCCTGCAATTAATATATTAAAAAGCGTCTCCAGGAGACTGTACCCACATGCAATAAAGGCTGAAAATCATTTGATAAAAAAAGCTAAAAGATTATTATAAGCATATACTGGAAAATGGAAGATATGAAAATTAGGTGCATATAATAAAAGGTACCGATGAAAAATTGATCAAGCAAATTTATTATTATCCGATATTAGAAAATTTCTAATCACAGGGAATCAATGAAAAATATGAGCTAATCAATGTATGAACAATTAGCAAAAAATTTGCAAAATGATGAGTAATAAATTTTATTATAGAACACCAATATACTGACCTTACGTATTCATTCTTCATTTTATTACCCACCTAATAAATACTTATAAAAATATAAAAACTCAAACTGACAATAATTCTTCTGTTCATGTAAAATATGAGGAATTACCAAATAGATACAAACAGCAATAGATCTTTTGTAAAACAATATCTCAATCACAACTAATCACCATGTACCGACCAATCATACCCCTCTTGTAATAATTCATTTTTTGCGCCTCTGTTAAAGAAAAGTCTAAAGGATCAATACCTAAAGTATCAATGCTAATACTACGTTTGATTATTACTACTTTAGCTATTACATGATACTGTACGAAACATAGCTTAAAAAAAGCGTAATATATTTCTTCCAGCTGAAATCATCACCCTGACTACTTCAATAAGAGTAATGAGTAAAAGTAACTCTCAATGTTTTATCAAAAGGTTCATTGCAAAAATGTTAAAAGGAAAAACATTATAATATACCCCATCCACATATATATCTCCACCCATCTTCACAACATCAAACAGTATATGGTACAGTCGTTGACGCATGTAAAGCTTTGAAATAACAAATCAGGAGTATTTTTAGCTGAGAAGACTACAGAATGCTTTTACTAAGATTAGAACTAGTGACATATAACTCTGCAAACTCACTATATTGCCATATCTGAAATATGTGCCATTTTCTTCTTGCCAATTTTTTAGAATAAATATCCTCTATCCAATTTTCTAAGAAATCACCCTCATTAATACCATAGCCACCATCTTTATTCATACAAAAATCAATAACCTTATGTAAATCAGAACTGGCTTGCCAAAATAATCTTTTGATTCCATAAAAGAGAAAAATCTTCTTTAGCCACTTTTTTAAATCTAATCCCTTGATGAGACCCTCCATTTCTGATACAGAATATCGCAACGCGACATAGTAGCTATTATTGACCCAATCGATGTACCACAAATTTTTAATATTTCCAAGGGCCTTTCTTTGCTCTATCGCCTGTAATGCTCCTATATAGGCTATACCTAAAACTCCACCTCCAGCAAACACTAAATTCTCAAAATTTTTCTTACATCACTATGATCCGTTCCTAAATGGATTTCTTTAATATTTTTCATCTTGCCTCATACTAATACATTTTCACTGAGAAATATCAGTTTAATAAAACCAATATCAATCCTTGAATATACAAAAAATCTTTAATTAACAAAGCAACTAAAAACTTTTTCCATCACCCTCAAAAGGAAAAGCTTTTCAATATCGCACATCAATTCTCTTGAGTATTTTTACTTTATTATAATAACTAACATATGCAATAGAAACCTTTGTTAATTTTATTTGCCCACTCTGTTGTCGCTTTGTTTCCGTTGCAAGCATACAATTTGCATATTAGAAACACTATCTAAGATACTAGTATTTTGTTTGCTTATTACTTGTCTATCTTTATTATTAACAGGGTTACTATTTCCTTGCATTTTGGGCCCCTACTACCTAGATGTTGTTTAGTCCCATATCTTTGCGATTTTCTCATTACACAAGATGCCTTTCATTCTGACCTTCTTGTGTCCTAGAGAAGAGGGTATCATTGTATTCCCTCACTTTCTTTAATAAAGGCGTTTCCGTTGTAACACCAAATGTCTTGTATAACTCTTTACGATCAGATAATGTGATGTTGTCTTCAAGAGAAATAACAAACTGGCATATACTCTTCTTTTTCCCCAACTGTTCGATACATACTGTTATTTTCTGCTTCTAGGTAACATGTAACTATATGATAATGAAATAGATATTTTATTGTATTCTGAACATACATTTCTGACGGAACTTTTCCGTTCTTATTTTTCACCCTACAGCAGCACTTTGAGTTAGGAGAAGATGAATAATCTTCAGATTTCATTGGAGACAGCACGATGTAATAATGTATTGCAAAACTCATCTTGTGAATTAATTATCTTCGTTATCTGACTATGTCCACATAAAATTTTACTAGATCATAACGCTCGTTCTCTATGGCATAGTGGAGACTCTTTGATAATAAGCTTCTAATATGTTGATCTTCTTTTAAACTCGTTAGTAAACAAGCAATGATATCTTTATTACCAATGGAAGCTGCTATATCAATAGGAATAAACCCCTCCTATTTTTATATCAACCCTTGATCCCGCTTCTAGAAGGCAGTTCACTGCCATATGATTACCACATAGAATAGCATGATGTAATAGTGTATTGCCAGACTCATCTTGTAAATTAATGATTTGCTCAATCTGATTATGTCCACATAAATATTTTACTAGATCATAAACGCTCGTTCCTCTATATGGCATAGTGGAGAATATTTAATAATGATGTTTCATTACCATCAAGGACTGCTATATCAATAGGAGTAAACCCTTCTTATTTTTTATATCAACCCTTGCTCCCGCTTCTAGAAGGCAGTTCACTGCCATATGATTACCACATAGAATAGCATGATGTAATAGTGTATTGCCAGACTCATCTTGTAAATTAATGATTTGCTCAATCTGATTATGTCCACATAAATATTTTACTAGATCATAACGCTCGTTCTCTATGGCATAGTGGAGACTCTGTGATAATAGATGCAAGTATTTTCAACATCTTCTTTGCAATGGATTAGCAACAAAATAATAATCGCTTTGTTACCATGAAAAGCTGCTATATCAATAGGAATAAACCCTCCTTATTTTTTATATCAACCCTTGCTCCGCTTCTAGAAGAAACTTAACTGTTTCCACCCTTCTAAATAGAACAGCACGATGTAAATAATGTATTGCCATTATTATTTTGTGAGTTAATAATTTGTGGAATCTTCTCATGTCCACATAAATATTTTACTAGATCATAACGCTCGTTCTCTATGGCATAGTGGAGAATATTTAATAATGATGTTTCATTACCATCAAGGACTGCTATATCAATAGGAGTAAACCCCTTCTTATTTTTTATATCAACCCTTGCTCCCGCTTCTAGAAGGCAGTTCACTGCCATATGATTACCACATAGAATAGCATGATGTAATAGTGTATTGCCAGACTCATCTTGTAAATTAATGATTTGCTCAATCTGATTATGTCCACATAAATATTTTACTAGATCATAACGCTCGTTCTCTATGGCATAGTGGAGACTCTGTGATAATAAGATGCAAGTATTTTCAACATCTTCTTTGCAATGGATTAGCAACAAAATAATAATCGCTTTGTTACCATGAAAAGCTGCTATATCAATAGGAATAAACCCTCCTTATTTTTTATATCAACCCTTGCTCCCGCTTTAGAAGAAACTTAACTGTTTCCACCCTTCTAAATAGAACAGCACGATGTAATAATGTATTGCCATTATTATTTTGTGAGTTAATAATTTGTGGAATCTTCTCCATGTCCACATAAATATTTACTAGATCATAACGCTCGTTCTCTATGGCATAGTGGAGACTCTTTGATAATAAGCTTCTAATATGTTGATCTTCTTTTAAACTCGTTAGTAAACAAGCAATGATATCTTTATTACCAATGGAAGCTGCTATATCAATAGGAGTAAACCTTCTATTTTTTATATCAACCCTTGCTCCCTCATCTAGAAGAAATTTAACTGCTTTTATCCCTCTAAATTGAATGACATGGTGTAATAGTGCATTATCAACTTTTATCTCTCTCCAGAGCCTGACTTATATCTCTTGTATGTTCACTTGTTCGATCACATCTGAAGAGCATCTACAGTGAATCCTTCGAGATCCTGCAAATTGTTCGATAGTGTAGTGAGATAACTTTTTAAATATTTTATTAGAATACTTTCTGTTATTTGCGAGTTTTTGAATTGCATATATAATAGGCATTATACCAGTTTTATTAGGTGAATTACATAAATCTTGTATAAAAGATAATAAGCATGGATTACATCTTGTGAATCTAGATTGAAATCACAATACCCAGTAATCTTGATATGAAAAGCTTTGCCTCTCACCTAATTTATTAATAAAAATAACAATGCAATATATTATTACCTTCACTATCTTTCCACTCCTTGAGCTTCTGATATTTTTTTTTAGTTGATTTGAATTGTTTTTTATTACCTTGATACTTACTGATGAAGCTCCTAACTTATTAAGTTTTTTCTGAGCTTTCTTATCAATAACCAACTGAGTATCCTGCATACTTTCTCCTCATAACAATAGTTAATTAATTTACAAATTATATTGCTATAAATATGAAATATCAGTTAAATTTGATATGGGAAGAGAAAGAATGATTATTTATTGACTAAATCTATCAATGTTGCCATTGCAGCAGTTTGAGCTCGTAAGAAGCATATGTATCTTGTTTATCAGTATCAGCGATCAAATATACAAAAATGATAGTACGACTCTCTTTTTGAATCCACCCAAAAACCAGCCAACTTGCCGATCAACAAGCTTTTGACTTTTATCTTCATTAAGTTGACTACAATTACCAGTCTTTCCATATAGTTTCCAACCATTATGTAACTCCTTAATAAAAAGAATGTTCTTAGTCATGGCATGAGCCTTAGTACTTACTGGCAATTGATTATTAATCAATCGTTGTAGAAATTGCACCTGCTCCATAGGAGAAATTGCCAAAGAACTTGAAAGCCAGGAGTTGGTTAGGCCATTAATCCTTATCTTTATCGCCTGTTACATCTTGATTGCCATAGTCAAAATTTTCAACATAATATGAAAATTTATTCATACCTAATTTTTGTGTTAGAATTTGTGAATACCAAACACAACTATTTTTCAACCAAAGCTTAGGGTTATGAGGCTGTTTCCACTTATCCAACCAATCAGCATACCCATCTCTATAAGACCACATAGGGTGAACTTCGTCAGTAAGTATAGCAGCATCATAGCCATCAAACTGATGGCAATCTTAAAGTAGAGCAAGGTGCATAGCGTGATGCACAATTACTTGTTGCATAAGTATATCATCACGTTCTACAGCAATAAGCATCTTTCACTTGCAAGAGTTGCATTAATAAAGCATACCACTATGAATAAAGTATATATTATTTTTTTAATCAGCATGATAAACCTTTCTCTACTATTCATTACCAAGTCTTGAGGATTAGTTTATAACTGACATAGGCTAATATAAATATGCTGAACTTATATAATGATTCTGATCATACTGATAATTGTTTTCTTTTGCAATAATTTACGCTATAGTACAGGCCATGGAAATATTAGTAATAGTAGGATTATTTTGCAGTGCTTTATTTTTACTGTTGAGAATATGCGTCACTAAAAATTTATATGAAAAATTATTAGTTGCTAATTCTTTTTCCACACAAATAGTATTGATTATCTTGCTCTTTTCTTGTTATAGAGAAGATAGTGCTTTAATAGATATTGCCTTGGTTTATAGTTGCATTGGTTTTTTATCCACTGTAGCATTCTCCTATTATTTTAAAAATCGCTCATGATCATTAGTTGCTGTTCTTTATAGTTGGTTTTTTCTTTGTATTAACTAGCACTGTCGGAATCTGGCGCTTTAATGATCTATATAGTAAATTTCATCCCGCAGGTATTACTGAAGCATTAGGGATGCCACTGATTTCCATCGGTATAATAATACAAAATGGTTTCTCGTTCGTGAATTTTAAGATCTTATTTATCATGATTATGATATGGATCACTAGTAGTATTTCTGCATATACAATTGCTAATGCTTATTATAGTGAGAATAAGAAATGATAATACTTATTAATGTAATATTATTGCTACTTGTAGCAATTGCCATTTTCTTATCTGGCAATCTTGTAGTAGATGTAATACTCATGGGAATTTTTAGTTTTTTAATGACCTTATTCTATATTCTAACCAATGCTCCAGATGTGGCTATTACTGAAGCGGCCGTCGGTGTAACTTTAACTACGGTATTTGCCTTGAGTACATTGCTTATATATCAGGATCATACAAGCAAAATAAGTAATATTACAGGATTTATTGTATTATCAGTAACTTTGCTATGCTTATTATTATTATTACCATATTTCCCTAAATTTGGTTTCCCTATATCTAATGAAATAAGTGAATATTACATAAAGAATACTAATATAAAACTAGGATTCACTAATATTGTTACTGGAATTTTGGCAAGCTTTAGAGGGTTCGATACGTTCATTGAAAAATTGTTATATTTACCGCTGCTAACGCTGTTTATATGTTAATAGGAAAAGATGAAAAAAATTAGTAATACCATTATTAAAGTTGGCACTATATTTATGATGCCTTTTATTTTACTGCTGGCGTTATATATACAAATGCATGGGAGATTATAGCCCTGGCGGTGGTTTTCAAGCTGGGGCCATAGCGGCCTCGATAATCATTATTTATTCAATGGTAAGTGGTATATTTATTCCAACTGCATATTTTGAAATTCATATCAGCAATTGGTGTATTGATCTATGGTGGTGTAGGATGTTGCACTATGTATTTAGGAGGCAATTTTCTTCATTATGATATGCTTTTATCAAATTCTGTAACAGCGCAAAGCATGGGCGTATTATTAGTAGAAGGTGGAGTGGGTATTACTGTATTTAGTTCAATGTTATTAATCATAATGCTTTTTGTAAAAAGATGATTATATATTTTATATCACTTTGTTTAATGATAGTTGGCTTGACGATTATTGTAACCGCAAGCAATAACTTTAAAAAATATTTGGTCTAAGTATTTTCCAAAATTCAATATTGCTTTTTATATAGCATTAGGTTTTGTTGAAAGTAGTGGCAATACCCATATACTCTCCCACAGAACAATTATATACAAATCCGTGGCCGCATGTCTTGATGCTAACAGCAATTGTCGTGGGAGTGGCAACCTTTGCTGTAGGCTTGGCTTTAATTATTAAAGCGCAGATACTTAAACATGTATTTTGCCTAAATAGCTGACTCTCCTGTAGCAAGGTGGTTTTTCAAATTAGGAAAAGAATCCCTTGATTACTACTTACTTATCACTCCCTAGCAGTTATTACACCATATTTCTTATCTTGATAAAGAATAGTAACGATATATGCTTTATTCCCTCACTTAAAAGAATGACATAACCTGAAAATTTATTAATTATTAGTTAAGCATATTTTCAGCTAAAATCTTTATATGTAGTATATTTTATTCCTAGAAAAACACTTTGATTGTCGCACTATTATTTTTATATAAAATAACCTCAAAAACATTTAAAGAAACAGTTGTAGAAAATAATATAGCGAGATATTAACAGACTTTATAAACAGGCATACATCTATAAAACAAGACCATAATTAATAAAAAAATACCTTTAATGAAAAATCGCTCAGGTACCATTATAGATACTCATTACATCTACTACGCTCATGACAACGATCATACCTCCTGAATAACAATACAGCTATACAGACGAAAATACAAAGTAGAAGATCAGAGTAAATCTTTTATGTAGAGGGGGAAAAATATTTATCGTAAGGCTAAGATCAAAAACCATACTAAACAATACCTGTACTAAATCAGAGGCACTATGCAACCTTTTTATAGGTGCTCATCATAACCTTAAAAAAGTATAATTATTTAATATTATCAACTTTTATCGAATAATAAAGATATGCCTTAGCAGAGGTATATGATATTTTTTTGCGAAAAAGATCAATGGTAAACAATAAAGTAATAGACTAACAGGAAAGAAGTGCGACCAAGGAAGAATTAGAGTTGATAACAAAAGATTTATTTGTGCGTTAATATGGATATCAATAACTAGATCATCATGTAAGATAATAATGGAGAAATAGGCGATTACTCATAATATAGTCATAAGGTGGGCAAAAGGCAGGTGATGTTCAACATAGTATCAATAAGTGAATATACTGAATGACTAAATATTTGATTCAACAATGATAAGAAGTTAATCAGCATTCAGTTAGTACTAGAAAAAATAGGGGGAAACTGGCATACAAGAACAAGAGCTAGTAAGGTTAAAAGATCATTTCATATCTATAATTGCATTGATATCCATGCAATCCATTTCTCTCACAGCTGAATAGTATATGATGGAAGGAAAAACAATTAAAGCAGAAAAAATTAAATACAGAAATAGTGGCCGAAAGACACTACATCTCTCTTGCAGAAGCACACTAATATAAGAGTCAACGATAAACGAAGGTCGTGTCATATCTTCCCTATTTAGAATAATAATAATCATCTTAACAATCTTTTCCATTAAAGCAGTTATTTTTTAGTGCAACAAGATAATTATATAAGCTACCTAATTCGCCGAATTTTCCAAACCACAGCACCATTTTCTATACGGTGATTAACTACAGTGATATCTTTTGATAAAAACAATCAAGGCGATAAGGTTTATTAAAAAGCATCAAGGAAATAACAATATCTGCTATATTCATAATATATTCTGTTTTCATTATTGCCCCTAATGGCAAGTAATAATATGAATACCGGCTTTCCAAATATACATCAAACTTTTGTTGTCAGGTGCTAAGTATTCTATAGCTTTTATTTCCACAAACATCCCAAGTGAGAATTGTTGTAAAGCAAAACAAAATAAAGTCAAGAGCATTATATAGCCTGCAAGCTGTGATGGTATTCCAATACTGAATCTGCAAAGCACATGTTTGTACTCTCTAAGATCCGGATTATTCCAGACCCCAGTTACAATTAATACCAAGCCAGTTATTAAGCATACTATCATCACAATAAAAGGAGAGAGAACACTTATATAGACTGCTCAGCGGCGAGCTGTATGTTTATGCTTCTGTTCATTAACATTTGAATGCATTATAGCCTCTAACCCCTAAGCCAATTGTCAGTTGCGAAATACCTCTAACCAAACCGTTTTAATTCCTGAAAAGAAATGTAATACTCCATAACCTAATACTCCACTGAGATATGTTCAAAGCTGAAAGCAGAGTTGAAAATTAACTTAAATGCTGATGAATTATATTATAGTAATTTGTTATAATATATACAAGCATGAGCTTAAATAAATTATAGCCATGGTGGGACCAATTTAGTGATCACTTCAGAAACCAATGCAACCCACCAATAATAACCATGAAAATTAAAAATGCTATTAGGAGACCATAGATTAATGCTACATGAGAAGAATCAGTGATTGGTAATAACCAAAGAGTTTACCTGTACTAAATTCCCCACTGTTAGAGCACCAATTAACATAATATAGCAAAACACTGAAGCGATGACAGGCGATGACATTCCTTTTTCTAATATAAATACATCGCCCACCTATATATTGGCCATTGTTATCTTGAGTTCTATATTTGATGCCTAAAAAACAACTGGCGTATTTTATAACACTTATAATACATATTACCACAGACATCCATAATAATGAAGCGGGACCACCGTAGCTAAAGCAACTGCAACTCTGAAATATTTCTGTTCCTAAATTTTCTCCCAGAGTAGCAGATAATGCAGAGAAGGAAGAAATATTTTTGTTGCTATTATATTAGAATTCTTTAATAAGGAAAAAGCATGACCTATTTTTAACAAGTGAATGAGATTTAATTGACAGGAAAAATATACGCTAACAATGAATAACCAAAGGAATTATTACAAAATTCACCAAACATATCATATAGCATCATATTGTCATTATTCATAGATATAATAATCTTATTATAACATTAGTCTGAAAATCTTCAATTAATTTAATATACTTCCTATGAAATACCGTGTCATTATATTTCTAACAACATTATTGATTGTAATATCAGGATCAATTCACTAAATATTATGTACAAAACTTTATTTATCACTAAAAAACAGAGGTGATGAATAATTTCAAATCTAGTATCAGTATGGAATAGTGGAGTAAGCTTTGGTATTTTTAATGAAATGCCTTATTCTAATTTGTTTGTTTATTATTATTACTGCTGCTATTGCGACTTATATTGCTTTTTATGACTTATAAAGCTCGAAATAAAATTATGACCTTGGGTTTTGCTTGTGGTACTAGGCGGAGCTATTGGTAATATTATAGATAGAATAAGATTTGGGGCTGTATACGATTTTATTGATTATACATATCCAAAATTTACATTGGCCAGCTTTTAATATAGCTGATGCTATGGTATTTATTGGCATTGTTATTATTTTTATGGGGGATTTTCATGCTAAACGCTACAGTAAAAATATTTAGTTTGATTCTCTTTTTACTTTGTGTTTCTGCCTGTATGACAAATCATAATAAAAAATTATTTGATAAGATTCCAGAAACATTGATTCCAAAAAATTGGGGATAAGGTTCCTAAAAGCAAGGGTGTTTTATGAGATTATTTGTTCTTTCGTAAGTGTTTTTTACTAACGTATAATATAGCATGCGCTTATGTGAAAATCGATTATGCCCAACTTGAAATGGTATGAAAGTGTACGTGATAGAGAACCACCGCTCTCCTATTATAAATCATATGGTTTTATATAATGTTGGCGGGGAAAGTAGTCCTATGGGTGTATCCGGCTTAGCACATTTTTTAGAACATTTAATGTTTCGTGGCACAGAGAATATCAATAATATTACGCGAAATAATCCAAAAGAACGGTGGACGTTTAATGCCCACTACTAATCATTATATACAAATTATTTTGAGACCATTGCAAAAATAAGTTAGAACTCATGATGGAGTTAGAGTCTGATCGTATGCGTGGCATTTCAGATTACTAAAGAGGCAGTTGTTCTTGAAAGAGGCATTGTGCGAAGAAAGAAGAATGCGTATCTCTCTCTT
>JASGCC010001017.1:0-45561 GCA_030067915.1 Hydractinia echinata | reverse complement strand
AAACGTATTTTAGTTGACCTTCCGACTAAGAAGCGCGCCAACGGATGATCGAACATCATTTGCCAAAACAAATAAGCACAAACAAGAATGGGTTAGAAATTCGAACTGAGATAGCTTATGAAGATTTAGCTGAGGTTTGTTTCTTTCGTGTGCGATCTATGACAATATTAAAGGATTCATGTTGTTAACATTAAAGCAATGTTTGGGGACGCCGATGTAATTGTAAAATAAAGCGATAAAGGTTTTTGCTAGTTTCGCGATTTAGGTATTTTTCGCGAAAAGTATTATCACTTTTTTTATGTTTACTTGGAAAATATTTTGTTTTGTAGAAAACTGAAGGATATTCAGGTTCGGACATTCGTCTCTTGTGTAAAGAAGCTGCAATGGGCCAGTCAGAAAGATATTCGACATACTTGAAAAACACTACAAAGGTGGGTCATGTTTTTTTAATTCACTCTGAATAAACTTGTCGTGTTATCTTGTTTAGTGATCGTAACAATACGAGAAGATATATCACGACACGACACGTCATGATACTTAATGTTTTAACACGCTCTAGCTTTTTTAACGAATTAAATGTCTAACTTTCCTTCCTTTTAGATGACATGAAGGAGCTGCCATCTTTACAAGTAGAACCTGTCCTTACTTCAGACGTTGAAGCAGCGCTAGTTAGGACCAAGCCTTCTGCAAAAAACATCCAGGTGAAAATATGAAAATTGGCAACAAGAGTTCGAATCTGTTTAATCCCTAAATCAACAAGATGCGGATACGAAAAGAAATTCATAAACTTTCACAAATAAACTGTTTGGCTTGTGGTTATAACGAGCCTTTAAATCTGTCCAATGGAAAGTTAGAACACATTCATCAAGTTTTTAAGAATAAAAAAAATTCCAGTTATGCTGAATAAAGTCGCCGTCATAGAATTTGACGAAAAAGAAACTTGCAACTGCAATCGCATGGATTCTGATTTTATTTCCAGTCAAACTAAAAACATGGAAATCTATAAAGTGGAACTCTGGAAAATGAACTCGCACATGTTTGGTGCTTTTTATCTATTCGGAATATCTTGTGGCTACTGAATTGAGATATGGAAATCAAGCAGCGCTATATTATTACATTCGACCTTTTATAAATTCAAACCATTCCCTTAAGGTTTAGCACTTAGCCGTAGAAATCAAAGTAGTCCTTCAAAAGAGGGAAACGAGGAGACATTTTAGATATGTTTTTACAGAAAATTTTCAAAGTTATTGTAATATATATAATTTATACTGTTGATCTTTGCTGTTTCTGTCCATGGTGACATGATTTTTGTTTCTGTTCCTCAACCGAATGCCAAACAAGCTGATTGGGTTTAATCCGTAAACTATGTGCAAGACACCACTGTAGCTAAAATTGTTTATAATTCGGGTTTCTAATAACATGTTTTACTCAGTTTTAACATAAGAGTTGCAGAACACTTAACAAGTCATTTTTGCGCTATTTCTTCCTTCTTTTGTTACTCTTATATGTGCGTATTTACAACGCAGACTTAACACTAAAGAAAAGAATTACGCACTAAATAGAAAATCCGTATTTTAAACGATTTGGTATCGCATAACCAGCATGGTAATAAAGGAGAGGGCTAACAACTACTCTTACACACTTTAGTTCAGTAGTTCAGCAAAGACTTATCTGGCTTATTTCAATAATGCAAATTGCTTTAAATGTTTCTTCACATGTATATTTTTCAAACTTGATATGCCTGTCAAAAACAAAGTATTAGTGCCACAAGAAAACAAACAGTGATAATGGAAAAAAAATATTTAGTTTCATTTCATTAAACCGATCTAAAACATATCATCATCAAGTATCAACTCATTAATTCAATTTTTAACTTAAACGAAGAGAAGGATTTTTGTACTGCTGGTAACCAAATGGCCACGAGGAGTAATCCGGTTCGCAATGATTTTGTGAAATTATGATAGATAATTCATTTTTCATAACAAAATGTTTTTGCATTAACGAAAGTTTTCTTTTACCCGCATTTGCAAACCTCTTTCCCGCTACAGCAATAATTTCAAGAAAACTTCAGATCAGCCACCTCTCTGTATAGCAATCAGACCAAACCTTTTTGTGGCACTCGCAATAATAATCAGAAGCCCATTTTTTTGCTCTCCCTTGACCTCCGTAAATTTATTTTCATTAAATTCATATTGTTTCGTAATTTCCAATTAAGGCTGTTTGCCTGAAACTTTATGATTTGTCGACTGAATTTAGTTAACTAAACGTGCGGGGTAATGCTTTTTGAATTTTCGAAAACAACAGACGTCAGTGCTTTTAATGACAATGTATTGGTTATATACAAGTTTATTAAATGGACGTTGGTTACTAGATGACGTTAGCAATTATGGGTACTATGGATAAACTAAATATCAGACTTAAAGGAAATGCTGTTGGAACGTCATTTGATATCATTATATATATTTTTTTACTTAATCACTTTTACTATAATACTCTCAATCCATCAACACCAAATAAATTTTTTTTTCAGATATGAAGGTTACAACTTAAGTTTGGTATAAGTGCACTACTTATACCAAACTTAAGTTTGTAATTGTCGTGTAGCTATTTCTACCTCTACAGCATTCATTATGTAACATTTGTGTTTATGCGACAGCAGTATAGCAGTCTCTCAACAATTTTTATGCTGTTGGAGAGTAGCTAAGCCTAAAAAGTCCTATGGACGTGTCAAGCTATTCGATGCATTGCGAAATTAGATGAAAACAATTGGAAAATTTTAGGTAGATGTATTTGAAATTACAAAGTTTACTTTGATAAAATTAATTCTTCTAACATATAATATTTTGTTTTATTATTGTTGATATTCTCAAGCTCTGCGTATTTCTAAAAAATTATGTCATTCCTTGAACATTATTATTTTCTTTCTTTCTTTTGGGAAGGCATGAGAGCAACCTCGTCCTCAGGGCTGGTCAGAAGATTGTGAAGAGCCCTAGGGTCGAGTTGGCATGAGAGTGCCAAGCCCATCAGCTTTTATTTTTCTCTATTTTCGGGAATATTTTACGTACATTGTATGTAGGAGCTAGTTTTTTTTAAATATTTTTTTTTTCATTATAACACTTCTAACATAAATTTTTACAAACAAAATTCTCTTCCTATCTAAATTAAATTTCAATTGCCTTTTACGTATTAAAGGCAAATTAGGCAATCATACAATCAAAAAAGTGAAAAAACCTAAAATTGAAAAAAGGCCTTTTTAAAAAAAAAAATATGAAGTCAGCAATTAATTTTGTAATGTCAAATGACTTCTTCTATTTTTAGGTAGTTTATATAATCATAGCTTTTTGTTTCTTGAGTTCAAAAGGCGTCTAAAAACGAGGCCCCCCTCCTCCTCCCTATAATAAGGTTTAATGTCAATAAGCGATAACTGACGATACATATTAGTGATGTATCTAAAACTATATAATTAATGGCTAATTTTCGCTAATTCCCGTAAAAAGATTAGCAATGCTAATTTGGCATTTAGCACGACAACTATATCGTTAATACAAATGATGCTTACAAAGTTGAGCACGGAACAGTAAGAAACCAGGTTACTGACAATTGCAGATGGCTAAGAATGAAAAAAGTGTTCTTCGGATTTTTTTATGTGAGACTGTGGTTTTGGAGCAGTTTGATTATACTTTTATTAGGCGCTTATGCTTAAACTTTGCGTTAAGGGGGGTTCCTAGGGAAAAAACCTAAGATTTGATTTCACCTTTGTTTATGTCTTTTTTCATCATAAAATGAAAGTATGAATACATTAAAGTCATACTGGCTTAAAATTTTTAAAATATTTCAATATGCGCCACGCCCTTTCCAGGCTAAGCCTTACAAGAAAAGGGGGCGTTTTCGAACAATATTTTGTGACAACATTTCACATGAAAAACTAGGAGCAAGTTAAAATGAAATTTGGTAGGCTGGTTTAAACACAGTGATCCCCATCATATACTCCAAAATCTTTTTATTTGCACAAACAGGTCTCAAAATATTGCAAAATTGCGAAACTTCTCCTGTCTGGCGTCCAGTAACCTATGAAAACTCATTTTTAAGAAACACGTTTTTAGAAAACTAAACTTCTTCCAATGTTAAAGATTTTTGGAGTATGTAATAGGCCTACTTATAATAAAACTACCCTGAAAATTTCAGAACCATAGCATGATGCTAAAACGAATTATGATGTTTCAAAAATGAAGAAAAACGCAGAAAATAACAATTTGAGAAAATGTGAAAAAGAAAACTAATAAGAAACTAATATAAAACTAAGTGAACAAAACAAAGCATTAAAATCCACCAGCAGCATATGAAACTTTTTCCTGTCTTGTTCCTTATCCATAAAACCTTTTTTGATCTTCCGGATCCTTTTACGCTGTTTTTTTCCTGCTTCTGAAGCTTTCTTCTCTGCAACGCGTATGCTTTTGCGGTTTTGTTGGATTGACGACTCAAAAAAACATCCTACCGTCACCAAGTCCAAAATACTCAAATACCTTCTTTATTGCAAGCGCTCCATCATTGAATTGCAAAATTGCAGAATAAACTCCAATTTCTAATGTGTGTCGTTCAACGAAAATATTTTTGGGACATTTTGCCCAAATGATTTGATTAATACTTTCGTTTGCATTTTGCGTTTGTCCGTGCAAACATTTTGAAAGGAGGTCCATCGTCGGATAGATTCATAAAGATTGGCTTGATGATCTTATGGATCCACTCTGGAATATTTATATGACTCTTGTATATACTAGTTCCAGTTGCTTGGTCCTTTTTGAAGCTACACCAACTGTCAGGTCCTGGTGGACAAAAGCGATGGCGGTAGTCATTGTCTGCAAAATGTGTGCAATGCCATAAGATAGCACCAACCGACTTTTTCATTTTATAAAGCTGATTGGTGTTCTCTCGGATAGCTCGACCGTAGAAATTCTGCAACGAATTAATTACTAACTCTGTCAACTTTCCTTTCCCAGAAATAGGGGTGCTAGTTCCTTTGAGCTCCTTTACTTTGTTACGCAGCCTTGTACCCAATCGTTTCTGCACATAACCGACGCATTCTAATTTGGTGGGTACAATATCAAAGTTGCTATAAGGATTTGAAGCAACAACTTCTTTGTACGAAGAGGTATCGCCATCACCTAGGTATTCGTGGTAAATCAGATCTCTCTTAGTTGATCGACTAAAGATCTCTACTGCACCAACCCCTTCCATCGCACCGGAGGATTTGATGTGGTTAATTTTACAGTCGTGCGTCTTATACCAATCCTCAAACTCTAGTGGTTGTAAAGATTGTCTTTTCAGCTGGCATACACTGCAATGCTTCGACATCGCATAGACGTCAACACATTTCCCATCATGACATGCGGTAACCACTCCATTCAAAGAGGCGTGTCCTCGTTTTTGCCATGTACGGTTCAGACTTTCTACATTCTTCAGATGTAAAGAATGTAACTTCGTGGGAACAATCGTTACACAATAATTGAAGTTTACATGCTAGTCCCATGCGTAGGTTAAGTTTATTCAAGAAGACTACATTTTTGGACCCACAGTCTTTGCGATTGCATACAGCTACTGCTTCAATAAATGTTTTAAGAATGTCAAAGTCTATAAAAACAAAGTAGTTCTCTTTCTCAAGAACAGAACCGTCAGTAGAAGATAATTTTTGAGATCTCAAGCCGTTTGAAGTAGCAGGAACTGGTTCACTATCATTCAATTTACGCTTCTTCTTGAAAGTGTGTTGGTTGTTTCCAAACTTGTGTTTCTTCTTTCTATGTCTGTTTTGAGCATTAACCATAATATAAAACGCGAAATTTGTGAAGGAACTTTGTAGAGAATTCTTTAGTAAAATGTGAATGAATAGTAATAAAAAATAAACGAGAATAGTGATAGTAGCAAAAATACGTTTGTAAAACTTCAGCAGCTAGCTAGCTATCTTTGCCACACTTGTTTAACTTCTGGAATTCTCCTAGTTAGTTTGAGCTATAGCCTTTAGCTGTACGGGACATGCGACGGAACACAATAGAGCAAAGAAGACATTTACAGAATATTGGGTATAAGAAAGTCATTATAAGTGTTATTTTAAGACCAAAAAATAGACGTGAAAGCACTTTTTTGAAATATTTGTGCCTATTTATTTTTATAAAAAGGCAAAAAAAGGAGCTTTATGTAATCTTTTTACAAAAATAAAGTGCGCAGATGAAAAGAGGGATAAATTTTGGATAAGAAAGTACCAATTTTAAAATTTTGATACATTTCGAAAAATTCACATTTATTTCCCTAGGAACCCCCTTAAGTTTAAACATTTTTCTTTTGTTAGTTATCGCTAGATATTGCCAGTTTCTATTTTAATGAAACCCTGGCTTTTTGTTATGTTCATATGTCGTGTCACGAAAGTACAAAACAAAATATTAATGTTTAAAACCCATGCATTTAAAGCATCTTTATTCCCAGGGTCCTGCTTATAAATGCTATCACAGATTTTGATAGTCGTACAGAGACCTGGAAACTTTTGTGTTTACAGTCTGACTGGTAATCAAAACAAAAGTAGTTTACTCCAGCAAAAAAATATTTACTTTCATAAGATCTTATTTTTCTACAGTTGACGTGTCATCAACTCATTGAAACAGCATTGTTCTGTTAAAACCTGTTAAACTTGTTATACCTGCTAAAAGAGATTATCACAAAGACTTACTTAATGTTTAACATAGACAAACGCAATAAAGTTTGCACACTTACGACAAGTTGCAACAAGGTTTTAATTCCACGCCAGTTTAAAACTATATTATAATAAATTAATCAATCAATTTATGGGTCACATTGAATGTGTTAAGTTAATGTTATCGATACCAGGTATTGATGTGAACAAACAAAACTGTGATAATGACACACCATTATATCTTGCATCTTATTCTGGTCATGTTGAATGTGTTAAGTTGCTGTTATCGATACCAGGAATTGGTGTGAACATACAAAACTGTGACAATAACACGCCATTACATCTTGCATCCTATTCTGGTCATACTGAATGTGTCAAGTTACTGGTATCGATACCAGAGATCGATGTGAACATACGGAACTGTGACAAGAAAACAGCTTATCATCTTGCTAAGAATGACTCTATTAAATGTTTATTGGAGGAACATGGAAAGAAATGAAAATTTTGTCAATGATTCCAAAGAAATGTTACCGTTCAATAAAAGCTTCTTTGGAATCACAAACATTTTTATCATTTTCGTTACTTTTGACACTAAATCATTCTTTAATGTGAACATACGAAATAAGAGAACAGCTTGTGATCTTGCTAAAAATGACTCTATAAACGTTTATCATATACTTTGAGTTTTTCTCGCAACTTGATTGGCTAATCTGCACGAAATATATGCTGTATTTTGTTTTTCAACTGAGAAACGAGTGCAATTTTTACTTATACAGAGTGCAAAAAGCTTATATTCTTCCTTTGATTGGCTGGTTTAGCGTGCAAAAAGCTTATATGATTGGTTGAAAAAGCCTATTATGTTCTTAAAAACGAAAACTTGTCGGTGAATTTATTTTCACAAATATACATTTTATGATTCGAAAATTTTCTTTTGTTTCAACAGTCATTAAATAGTCATTAATCATAGATCACGCGCTCTCCACCGGGTATGAAAAACAATTGAATTATATCAGTCAACTCGAAAGAATAATATAATAGCACGACGATGGAGTTCTGTGTTATTTGGCTTCACAATGATAATTTATTCTTTTAAAAATTCATAGTTTTTATTTCCATTCAAATTCTTTCAAACGTGACATGAACATAATTTGTTATAATGATCTAAATCGCACGTGACTTCATAAATTCAAATAATTTATAAGTTCATAAATATAAATGAAATAAATTACCTTACAGTGATTTTATTGGCCCCCATAACAATGCTTGTTAATATCGTGAACATAATTAAGCAGTGTGCAACCGACTATGTGAAATTAACATGATATAAGACCGAGTATATGATAAACAAGTTATCGCACATGCTCTCGAAAAATATCGGCTGATATATTTTTCGTTTTTTATGTTCTCGTATATTTCACTCGCCTAAAGGCTCGTGAAATATGTAACAAGAACATAAAAACACTCAAAAAATATTGCCGATATTTTTCTCGGCACTGTGCGATAACTAGTACTTATTGGAGGAACATCAGAAGAAATATAAATATTGTCAATTATTCCAAAGAACTGTTTTTACCTTGTCATACAATGATGTTTTGAAATAACAAACATTTCTAACAGTTTTGTGGCATCTAACGCAAAGACAGATTTTTTATTAATTTTAGTCGAAATTTTCACGAAATGCATAAAATTTCTCATATCGTGAGAATAACCTTTTTTTCCTCGTTTTTCTCACAAGCTAAAAAATTTTCTGCTTAATTTTAATTTCAATGGGACATATTTTACCCAATCTCGCCACAGGATTATTATTTGCTTCTCAACAGCGCTACGCTTTGCAGTAGTTCTGACTTCACGGTAAAAGGTGCTGTAATCGAGCTTAATGGTTGTCTAATATTATCAAATTCTAATTATTAATTATCATTCCTTTCAAAATTATCATCCGTCTTATGGGAAGTAATTATGTTTTCATTGGATGCATGTACTTTTACCCTATGATAGTTATGAAAGCGTGCTTGTCAAGCGCTTAGTGCGGTTGTTTCTTGTTAACCTTGTTACCATTGTCTGTTCTATATATTGATGTGAATGATGTACGAAACAGCGATCAAAAAACTCCATTACATTCTGCATCTTATAAGGGTCATATTACATGTGTTAGATTACTATTGTCTTCACCACATATTGATGTTCACATACAAAACGATTGGGGTAAAACCGCTTTTGGTTATACTTCTGAATACACCATTAGATCCTTAATAATGAAAGAATACGAAGATAATTGAAAATTCCTATGTAATTACCAAACAACTTTAAAACTTGCTAGTGATACTCTGTCTGCGATTATACTGTCCAATATCATGCAAGAATATTGTATATAACCGTGAATATAATGATTCGTCGATAAAGATAAGTGAAATGGATATCACCACAGTGGATATGAATTGTCAATAAAAAAACGACATTTTGAGAACCCTAAAGAACTAAGTCGTAATACATAAAGAAAAATTCACATATAAAACTAAAAATTTGTAAATATAAAAAACAATCTCCTTTTTTATTACAAAAATATATTTTCTTGTTCCGCAAAATCATTGGCATATATTTTCAGCAGTAAAAGATATCGATACCAATTTTTACAGACCTGTACAACAAACTTATGACGTTGACACAAATCTATGATGTTGATCAAACATCCTATTTTTTACTGTCAGACAAGCATTAATAAGACACCCTTAAGTTCATCTTATCACCATGGCACAACTTTATTTACTAACCCAAGTTGTTAAAAATAATTAATTAGCAGAGGTGGTCACAAATTCAGTGTCTGGATACTATTCTGCAAAATAAAATGTTTTTTAAGAGATTCCTGCGAATAATGTTGAAAACGCTTGTTGAGTTAAACTTTTCGCGAAAATAATTTTTTGCGTTTTATTTTTACTCTCTTATTTCTTTCATTGCATAAAAATAATTAACACTTTTGTTGCTTGTTGTTATTCTCTATATTTTGTGTGTGCAGTCAAACTTAATAAAAAGTAAAAATTATTATAAGCACCATCATCGATCGTGAGATTTAATTCATGCAAAGAATCATCAAAATATATTTCTCGCAAAAATATTTAAAAGAAACCATTTGCAAAATTTAATTCCCTTGATTCTGCGTGTTTTGGACAAAAGTTTCTTTTCTTAAATAAGACATTCGAGGAATAAAGGACCATATTATTATAAAAAAAAGTCCTTATAGGAATAGGTGAAGTACCGACACATCTAAAAGCACCTTCCCTTTTATTCTGATTTTTGTCACGCATCACTTGATGTTTAAAATTTTCCAACATTGCCTATCGTTGCCGAGGTTACATGACTAAGAATGCAATGACATCTTCAGCTACTATTTTGCGCAATGCGTCATGTCAGGGGGGTAGGTTCTTATTCAAATGCGCATTTCCACGAATTTTCTTCACATTCTTGGGTTTCCCTTATTTTTAGTTCTGATTTCTCTGATGTAAAATATGTATTATTTTTATTTCCAACAATTGATATTGATTTTTCGCTTAGAATACTTGCCAGGCACAAAAAAGTATCAACTTTAAGATATCTTTAACCGTTGCAAATGCGCCTTAAACAAAATTTCTTTATAACTGCTTAATTTCCAAACCTTTCCGCTCGAAAAAAATACAAGACATCATATTTTTCAAAATCCAACAACTGAATATGCAAATATAGTGTCTCTGCCATACAAAAAAGTTAAGGACAAGTTAAGTTTCAAGGACAAACGGATGAATCTTTTAGACTACAAATTTATCTTAGAAAAAAACATCTCTCAATTTTCTACTGGTGTATCTTAGCTACACCTGCTATAGACTGTTGTTCTTTATCCATTTTACACTATATAATATAAAATATTTATAACCACTCTCCTATATCACTTTTATCACTCACTCTCAATGGAAGTATTAACTAAACAGATTAACAATTCAAACGTTTGACGTTCAGAAATTTACGGATTATCGTACTACAACATTATCGTTCGCAGGCAAGTAGCAGTAGCAGCAATAGCAACAACAGTAGCAGTTAGCGCAGTACCTGCAGTAGCAGTTGGCAGCAGAAGCAGTAGTAGTTAACAGCAGTAGCAGAAGCAGCAGCAGCAGCAAAGTTAGATATTAATTTAAAAGAAAGTCAAACTTTAAAGTTTGCAAGTTTGCAATTAAAACGGTTTTAAAGTAAAAGTAATATCGTGCTATCAATTTAATAAGTGACTTAAACTAATGAGCCATCTCCATCCTGACTTTGAGAGGGAATAATAATTTCTATGCCCAAATCAAGGAGAGGCTGATTTCGTTAGACATACTTATTAGACCTTGTCGTGTTGTGATTAAGAGAAATATCATTCTGTTCAATTAATCCGTAAAAACGCAATAACTCTTCAGTCTCGACGTTATTTTATTTAATTAGTACGCTAGAGGGCATCAGTCATAAATAGTGGACATAATTTACCTAATCTTCTAAATGATTCATCTCCCTTCGCTAATACCAGTTCGGATCAAGTTAAACTATCTCTGAAAATCTCATAATTCCTAGATCGGGAAAAAGTTCCTCAATAAGAATAGCTTTAGGAGCAAAATGGCAGCAATAAAGCTTTGCTTATGTCAGCACATATTTCGTGACGTCATCGAAGGCTTGAAATTTGCTCAATCTGCATAAAATTCAATTACTCTAGTTAAAGAGCGAATTTTCGCATTCTGTTTGAAGTTTCTGAAATCAAATAAAATTTATTAAACATAGATTCCGGTTTTTACATAGTTCGCATAAAAAGGTGCAAAAAATTGTCCGAAGTCTGTTTTCCCGTTTTTTGGTTAAAATCCGAAAAAAATCAGGAAAACGGAATAATCACAGTATCACAACATTCAGAAAGATTCCACCTGATGAAACAAAGTTGTGTTGTCAGTTTTAAGTTCTAAGGATAATCCTAAGAAGAGTTTTTATATTTCCACGAGTATGAGGATTTCATAGAGATGTTTAGTGGTAGTTTCGAGTAATAGCCAATATCAAAGCCTCTAAAAGGTATGGGACCTAAAAATTTAGCGTGCAGGTGTCTTATTGATTAATGTTAAACTCAGAAAGTATCATAGCCATGCAACATAGCATGGCTATGATACCTACTTCGCCCCCCTCCACCCCCGGACCGAATAGGGTTAAAAAAAAAACTTCGTCTGTAACTAAACCCAAAGTAAATACATTATCTAAATCAAACGATTTCCAAACTAAAACCTGTTTAATTGCAATAAACATATTGAAAATAGTATATTACAGGCCCATTCCATACCACTACTTTGAACATATGCAGGATCGCCTCAGTGGAAAGAGCCTAAAACAACTTTTGTTAGGTAAACAGAGGACCTGGTTTGGGATAGACATCGCCAACTAAATTTAGCAAAAGTAACAGCAATACAGTACTTTTTGACTAGTTATTATTATTTCAAACACGAGTTCACAATGCATGATACACAAAACATATCTCATGCATATTGATAAATCCTGTTGCCAACAGATGTGCTAGCTAGGTAAGCTTAAGTGTACTAAATTGGTGAACAATAGTATAAATTACAGTAAAATTTTCGGCATTATGTATTAAGTATGTAAAAGCCGGAAGATACGCTAAATAACTTTTATTATATCAGAAACTTTACGTATAATGTTTAAGTGTGATCAAGAACTAGTTTAATAAATTTTAACCAGACATTCGCATTTTGGACAAATTTCGGGTTTCTGCTACCATTTTGTTCCTTTTATGACATACTATAAGCACTTAACACTACTGTGCCCGACTTTTTTCACACATTCGTAGAAATGTGTGATTTGGTATGGGCTGCATTCTGTCATGGTGGTAACGAAAAGTTGAAAGGGGCGCGAATAGTATAGTACCAAAATCAAAGCCACCACAAATAGCGCGCTATATTGACCAAAAGTTTTTGTTCATGTATTGTTTTTTTGCGTATAGCAGCGTTTTTTTGTTGTTTTCTTATTATCGTGTAGCTTTATATAATATACCCAAAATAATGAAACCAGTAGATATATATTCTATTCGAATTTCGAGAAATCTCGCATCAAATGAGGGTGTTCATTGTCTTGAAATGATTGTTTTGATTTACTGTATGTTGGCAATGTTATAATGTTCGAAATTGACTCAAATTGTGTGCTCTCCAGCCATATCTCAGTTATCGAAAAATAGTCACAACTTTTATTATGATTCAATTTATCATCATCTCTTTCTCTAAGTTTGTGTCTTAATATTTTATACCAAGTTTTATCATTGTATATTTTATATTTTAATAAATACATTTTAATTATTTATCATCATAGTGTTGTGTGAGTGTTCAAACCGCTTCAGTTCTTGTTGTTTTTACATGAGACATTAGAAATTCGATTGACAATATTTTATGTTAACCCTATTCGGTTATTCGGTTATTGACCCTATTCGGTTATTGAGGGGGTGGGGGGGCGGAATCCGCCCCCCCCCCCTCAATAACTTTTCATAGCGTTGTTCAAATTGAATCAAACTTGGCACACTTATAGTACGTCATAAAAGGAACAAAATGGCGGCAATAAAATTTGCTTGCGTCTGCCCATTTTCTGTGACGTCATCAGAAGCTTGAAATTTGTTAAAAATGCCACTATCTGCTTAAAAATTAATTACTTTTGTTCCAGAGCGAATTTTTGCATTCTGTTTGAAGTTTCTGAAAGCTAAATAAAAGTTATTTAACATATTTTCCGGTTTTTACGTGGATCGCATGAAAAATTGCCAAAAATTGGGTAAAATCCGACAAAATCGGGAAATCGGAATAATCACGTGTCCAAATTTGTGTTGCAAGTTTCAAGTTATAAGGATAATCCTAACAGGAGTTATTGCGAAGCAATTGAGCTTCGCGAGCGAAGCAAGCGAAGCGAAATTGTGGAGCACGTTTGCTACACGCGAGGTATACCAAGAGAATTATTGAGATTCTCAAAATTTCGATAGAAAAAAAATCATATAAAATCAGAGTAAAGAAATAAGAATGATATTTTTTCACGAAAAGGTAGGTTATTTTTTTGTCTACTAGAACAAATAAGTTTGGACCGAGCAGCTCTAATAAAAGTTAGCTAAAAATGCCAATAAATAGGCTTTGTACCCCCCTGCCCCCGTCTTTCCTACCCCCCCCCCCCCCCGTGATTTCCCGATTTTCCGTTTGTCGGGAGCGAAAGACTGGGAAGTACACTCAAGCAATCAGAAAACGGCTATCGGCTAATTTGAATTATCGTGTATTTTACAGACCTAAGACAAATACATAGTTTATACCAAGTCCTGATAATAATTGGCTTAGCTGACATGCTATTTCTCTTAATATTTCGAGTTGGAAAGCTTGTACCTTTTCTTTGAAGGCACACTATATTAATTTGAACGTTTATAATGCGCAAAAACGTGTTATATTTATGGCTTCATTAAAAAGAAGATTTTAAAGTACCAAATTATCAGCTTGAATTGGCATGTTTGTGGTATCCTTTTCATACAGCAGAAGAAAAGTGAGTTGCGAAGGTATGGATGATTTGAAAGTTATTTTTACGTTTTTTCCTTGGTTTGATGTAGCTAGCTAACTAAATTACTTTGTGGTGCCTGTGGCCACCATGGAAAATGCTGTCATCCTTCAATGGAATCATTACCTAGCTAGCTACCTCTAGCTACAGTCAGAAGAAGAAAATTCAATCCATAAAGTATTAACAAAACTCTTTCTTTTTAAATTTTATTATACAATTTTTAAATATTTCCTAAAACTCAAGTTGTTTCTTTTTTTGTTGTATCAAGGAAATAAATTTAAGTCACCAATCCCAAACTAACAGGGGAAAATATACACGAGGGTGCCGATAAGCCACCAATGGTTCAAAAAACTATAAAAATTAAAATAAACTTACTATGTGGTAGCGAAGTTCTTAAAAGAACTGTTTTTGATGGTTTTTGATAAGATTTACTTTATAAATAACTTATATATAAACTTTATTAACTCATTTCTCTTCAAGCGCCTTCTTGCAACTGTAGTCCGCATGATGGTATGTTACAAGAAATTGCATTTCGGGAATGCTCGGGGCGATTTCGGAGGACAACCGCCAATTTTATTCACAAAGTCGCCCGAACTCGCCCTTGTATATGCGTGTGTTTGCGGCTTATCAGCACCCTCTTAAATATACCTCTTCATTCTTTAAGGTATTTGCTCATTTGTGGTTAAAAACTTTTGTACTGTTGCTACCAGCGTCTTTTTACTGATATATGTTCTAAATCTGAACTATTTTATCAAACGGTGCCTTTACCTGGAAGTTCTACTTTGTTTACCTACTTTCGCATGATGTTAAATTCTTCAACACTCGAACCTTGCAATAATTTTTTCAAGAAGTGAGCTATGTACGATGTGTGAAGTCACGAATGACCAAGTGGACTTTTGTTCGATAATGGTGGCGACCGTTAATGTAATTATTATTTTTGGGAGATTAAGTTTGGACATATATAAAAATATTTAAAAAAGATAAAAAATATTCAGGGCTTCATCATTTTCTTTACAACCCTATGTTTTTGCATTGTGTTTCATGAGCTTACAATAATGTGGTATAGCTAAGTTATGATACGTAAAAACTACTCTTGAATGACCCTTTAAGAATGTGAAACCACATAATAGACCTTAATCAAATTTCGTGTTTTTCGTAACTTTTGTGTTCATTATGGTAGATTAGTGTGCGTGTCAACTGGTCAAAAAAGCCATAAGTATGAGGGCAAGCTTGGGCAAATTTTTAAATACAATTTGTACTTTCCAAATGAAAAACAGTGCTTTCAATTCTGTTGTCTTGGCCACAAAAAGTAGTGATCTATATTTTATGTGGTTAGCCTCATTAATTCCAATAAATTTACCCTGTCAATTTTTTTCCAGGAGGTACAACATAGACGGTTCTAGAGTGTTAAAAAGCTTCCACTTGAGCTACAGAAACCTTTTAAATTTCTGTTCAATAAGCAACAACTGTTACGTGGGATTGAACCCATATGAATAGGAAGTGAACGCTCTACCGACTGAACTACCAATCCCCAAAAGAAGACAACCCTCAAAATGACTTTATTAATTATATCAAGCATATTGTATCTAGTAAACACTTTTTGAGCACTCTGTCCCAAAAAATGATATATATTTGTAGTTTAGAAATTTAGCTCTAAATATCGTCCCTCAAAGGCACTGGATTTTAATGTATTTAGAGACTTTGCTATATATATAATATAATATACTATATAAAAATGTTTTCTGATTCTTTTTAGATTTTGTACAATTAGAGCGAGCAGAGATGTTATCTTTCAATACGTGAGATAAAAAGAAGAAAGCGAAATCTCACACCGCGTTGTTATTGTTTTTCTGTCAAAAATTTGAAGCTGTTTTATAAATCTTGATAAAGTTAATAAATTGTTTTCGTTTCTGTAGATTGTTTGTTTTTGTTTATTGTTTCCCGTGAGTTTTCGAAACTTATTGCAGCAGATACCGTGGCTTCAAGAAATCGGTTTTCATAACTAGTGCCGTTATTTTTACGTGAAAAAAAACAACCCACAAGCTGCTTCGTTCGCCTTCTCATCTCCGAAATCGTTAACGCGAAAGTCTCTATTATTATCTGCGTTCCGAGTATTATTTTCCGGTTGAAAGAGTGTACCTTACGACGCGCATCCCCTTAATTCGTGACATTTCGGCACACTACGGATTGCACAACTCGATGTATTGCATTTCTTTCAGAATAAAGGTTTTAACTTTATAAAAGTATAACTTTGCATGGATTTTTGGCGCTAAAAGCTTCATCAATGTTGGATTTACGTCGGCCAACACTGACAATATTGTGATTATTATCAATATTTAATTTTATAATTCTGTGGAAAGAGGTTTTACGAAATTTCTCAGTAATCGTTTTTGTTTAGTTTCGCGCGATCTAAATTTCTCGTACCTTCTGAAAAGAAATATTCCGCATATATATATTGTATTTTTGCCAAAAAATCACTACTTTTGCGCAACGAGTTGTTGTTGATCCGCGGTGAGTTTATTTTACAACTTCGTCCCCAAGGTTTTCTACGTCTATGATATTCAGTTTTGGTGTGTTCCCAGATATCAGCTGCAGTAAGATGTTAGCACCTCGCCGTATTATATCAAAGAGAAACAAAAAACACTAGGGACAACTATTGGCTAGTTTCAATTTTACTTGCAACTTGCGTAATGCTTCGCAACCTTATTTTTAATTTCTAGTTAAATTTTCCCCATTATAAGGATTTCATCGAGATTTTTAGGGGTGGTTTCGAGTAATGGCCAATATCAAGGCAATATCAAAATTTGGCATGCAGGTGTCTAATAGAAAAATAAAAAACTCAGTAAGTTTCATAGCCATATAACATAGCAATAAGGAGTTATTAAAAAAAACCGTCAGGGGGGGGGGGGGGGGGGGGAATCCGCCCCCCCCCGGACCGAATAGGGCTAAAACTTGGTCATCCATGTGTATGTGTACAAATTAAAACAACATTTTACGACGTTTCGGGTGTCATACACCCATTTTCAGGTAAAATAAAAATTATACAACAGGTTTATATAAACAAGAACGTTGCCATAGATACAAGATATATAAACATAATCAATACAATACATAAGTATAAAGTATGTGTACAATACGAATGTGTGATCAAAACGGGCGGTTTTCTTGTTTAATTTAAAAAGCCTTTAAAATATAATAGAGGTGGGGGCGCCGACCACACCCCGGTTATATAGGTATAGCTACCTATTTTACAGAAAAAGACAGACACAATCACACTTTCAGCTTGTTACTAAAGCACATCACGGGTGTAAGAAACGATAAACAAGACCTAATCGTTGCAAATTTTACTTGTAAAAACTTAGGAACATAATAGTTATTGTTTTCACACATTTTAAACATCAAAGTTGACAATTTTATGATTTTAGACATAGTATATAAAGCGATGTCTATTTAAATTCTATTCAAATTTCTATTGTTTAGGCGCTCCTTTAAAGCCCATCCTTTGCGCCGATTTTGCTGTATTTTTACAAACCGAGAGTGAGGCGAGTAATTTAAAGACTACGTAGAACTTTCAGGAAACATATTAAGAACTATACCGAAGATAAAGAAAACACTTGGCTCTTGGTTTAACCTTATACTAAATATTTTATAGCAAGATTAGATTAGTTGTGATTAACAATTACAGTTTAAACAGAGCAAGGGTTACTGACAGGACGTTTAAAGAGAGTTAGAACCGAAAGTCCTTATTACAGCTCCTATTACCTTATCATCCTTAATCATCAACTGGTCTCTTACTCCTAGATTCCAAGACTGACGTGAACATTTATGTGCTTGCCTATCGAAAAAAAAATAGTACCACGTCTTGACACTTATTCATATACATTTGCTTGACTTTACGTTCAACCACACAATTAATTCGGAAAACTACACTCCTAGCAGCTGCACATGATACAGAACAATCCAATTTCTAAACAATCCAATTTCTTCTTGTCTCTCCCAAATTCTTTGCAGAAATGCAAAAAAAATCAAAAAAATCTACTGCAACAACAGAAAACAGCCGATCATTCGAAAACGCAATTTCTCCACAGTTTTGAACTTCAGTAGGGGTACGACTTCACATGATGCTTTCTGATTTTTCGGCACTGTTAACGGATGTGGCGGATGTGATCTAGGGCTTCATTAATCCAAGACTGTTCTCTAATTATACCAAGCGTTTCTTTGCTAACGCTGATAAGCATTATTAACGATAGTTTACAAAATTTATGATGAAGATTTAGTAAACCTTGTCATCCCTAAAAGAATTTTGTGTTTTTTAAAAGCAAAAGATTTTCTGCATGAGCCATTTAAAAGATAGTCAGTTTTCTACCTTAGAGCATTTACGACGGTTATTGATGAACCAATGAATCAACGCGCTGCGCCTTTTTTATTCCATCGAGTTAGTAAAACAATTTATACTGACAATATACAATAGATTTGGAGACTTGTTGGTAATTGGTGCTAATTTTTTAAAAAATTACTGTTAATTACATCGATCTAGTCATTGTGATATAGTGACTGCTAGCGCAAATCTAAGGTAACAGCTGATCACCAAGCTAAACATATTATACCATTGGTGAAGAAATGCAGTTGTACGATTACACAATATATTCTTATACAGACCAGACACAGACAAGACTCCTGATTCTGCAGACAAGACTCCTGATTCTGCATTCACGAAAGATATTTTCGGTTGGTGTCCTTGGGTTTGAATAGAAGATAAACGACAACATATAGAGATGTAGGACTAGCGTCACTGAGCACATAAAAATCGTACGCAACCACTTTGAAATTAGTGTGTCTAACAGAGTACAGCCTAATTCATTTAATTAACCTTTATTATGACGGGGTGTAGGGGTGTGAGTTCCACCACTAAGTCACTTTATTATGATTCATACTGATCCATTATGGTTAAAACTTGGTGACTTGATAATGTTTAATATTTTTCTATTTGGCAATTTTCCATGTCGAAATTATTTAAAATCCTGTTTTGGGAGTTGATATGGCAACCATGTTAGCAAATGTGGTTTCAGATAAAATTCTGATTGGAGGAGCATTGTTTTTACTTATCTTATGTAATGTCTGAATAGCCAATAATATAAGAGGAACCACTTAGCAAAAACAATATATGTGCAAACTACACCAATGGAATCCATAATGACTAAGTGTTTTTCACACGTGTTCTTAGAAGTATGATAATGATGCTGTTATAGAAAAATTTCTTTATACTGTATTTATATTCCTGTGAAATTTCATTAACACAGCTTTAGCCATTCCAAAGTAATTTCAGGTGGTTAAATCCACCTCACCAATGATGTTGGATACAAAAGAATTTCAGTTTATTAACGTTAATCCACCCCTTTAAATCACTTTGAGGACTTTCTGACTTTACATCTTTAAAAAAAATAGCAATATGAAAATAATCAAATATTTCCTCAGAAACAAGAGAATAGTAATGGTAACTACATTAAACTGTTGAGTTGTACATCAGAATCAATATTTTGATCTTCGAGAGGTTTTTCATACTCTAAAAAACAAATTGAAATGGTTTGAAAATTATTAATCAGATTCTGATCAATCTGTTTTTCATAAAATAGTAAAAAAATGTTGTGCCTTTTAAAGTTTCAACCAAATTTATGAAATCAGCTGTTAATTGCGAGATGTTGGGATACGTTTTATCCTTTTCAACCGAGAATATTTGATAAAGTCTTTTTTATCAATGTTCACATCACCAACGGAAATTTCCAATTCACCCAATGAATATGTAAAGTAATCCTTATCGCCCATTTAAAGTGAACGCGAATTAAATTTTGGGATGCTTTTTGGAAAAGAAGATAGACTGGGAAGTTTTTGGTCAATTTTCACCTTCTCAACAATTAAATCAAATGTTGAATTTAAAGCATATACGAAATCCGAAAATTCTTTTATTTTACTGTCGTCTGCGAGACCAGCGGAGATTGATCTTGATTTAAATTCATTTGCTTTTTCATCGAATTCTCTCCAAAGATTGTCTTCTTCTGCATAAGATATTCCCGTAGTGGTTTAAGCTTTCTCTTTTTTGCGGAGAGAGAGCCATTGCTCGAACGGAGCTATTTTCCTCGTTCCCATAATATATTAGAGCGTGACAAATTTCCGCGTTTCCCCCTAGTACGTGAAATTTTGATGAAAACGTGGGCGTTTTTGACCCACTTACCCCACTTTTTTTTATGGTCATTTCTTTAAAAGGTTCCGTGAAAATCTGGCTAATCGAGACAGCTTTATTTTATGCTGTTTCCAGCAGACATTGGTCTCCAACGAGTACGACGAATCCGGTTCTGTTTCTTACGCACGATAGACATTTAATAGAAAAATACCGAGTTCTGATTCGTCAGATTGGATCACGTGGTTAAATTTTGTATCCGGGCTTTGGGTACTTAAAGTTCCCGCTTAAGTTATTTTATAAACCCTCTTGAAATTTGAAATTTCAGGTGCGAGTTTTCATGAAAGTTTCTTGACCACAAGCCTTGGATTATTGGATAAGTTATTATTTGATAATTACTTTGGATAGTTTTTGAAACTTCTGTGTTTTGTTTATTTTTTTGTTTGTCTGCTTTTGGATAGCTTCTCTTGCCGACTGGTTGGGGAGGCCACAAGTTGGATAAACTTTATATAGTTTATTTTTAAAGTTATTTTTTGGTTTATTTTGTTTGCCTGCTTGGATAACTTCATTTCCCCGAAGTTAGTTGCATAGCTCGCTGAGTTAATTTAGATTATTTTTGAAACTTTTGTGTTCTGTGCAATTTCTGTGCTTGATTGGTTAACTCGTTTTGCCTGAAGTTAGCTAGCTACCTACAAATCATGATATCGGTTCAAGCATATCGATCCACCATTGGTGCTTTTTATACCGCAGCTGCTAGTCACTGCCATAACAATACAGTAACAAATCATAATCACCACAAGTATTCAAATTATAAAATGGTTTTTGACACTACTGGCCAAGACTATTTTTGCTTTTTAAGAACTTTCATTTTAATGAGTTTTGTGTGCCTGCTAATCTGTAATATTAACCTTGCATCGATAAAATTACTGCTGTTGTTATCTGGTGACGTTGAAATTAATCCCGGGCCTGTTACCAATAATGATATTGACTTCCAGATTGCATGTCAGGAATCATATGCCACGTATCTTTTCAACAACTCAAATTCTGCCAATCAAATAGTTGCACATGCTAGAAGTATTGGTCTGTCCAATGTCACATATCGGGAAGTGACAGCAGGTGATGGTAATTGTTTCTATAGAGCAGTGATACAACAACTTCATAGACCTGAAATTAGACAATGTATCCCCCATGAACTACATTTTGACGATCACCTTCAACTTCGAACAGCTGTTGTTAATTTTGTACGCAAAAATAATGATAAGCCAGTTTTTGTGGAATGTAGAACTGTTGAAATGATTAGCCCTGAACAATGGGAACATTTTTTACAAGCTCAGTCAAGACCAACTGTGGATGTTGAAGAGATTTTTATTCGGGCTGCAGCAATAATGTTAGGAATCAACATTTTAATAACGTCGGATACTACCACCGCTGAGCATCCCTACACTGTTATAGCTTCAACTTACGAAGAAACTCATGAACTTTCTGCTGATCAACAGGCAGTACAAATACTAAATGAAGGCTCCTTTATTTTGCTTGGAAGGGTTAACAATAATCACTACCAGTCATTAATATTTGATAACAATGTGAACACTTGCACTAGTAATTCTGCAAGTATGACTAGTATATTAACTTGTAGTCCACCTAAAAAAGCTACTCGGTTTTCATCGGAAAATATATTTCAACCTAAAAATACAAATTATCAAAAAACTAATTTGGGAGAAAACCGTTTTGAGCAAAGCCAGGATTTTCTAGTGGAAAATTTAATGAATTCTATCATGTCAGCCAATAAATCAAAGTTTAAATTGCAAAAAAATAAATTCTCAGCTAAAGAGTATGCTTTAAAGCAAAAATGTATTGATTTGAATATTCAATATGAGAAACCAAAACTCAACGAAACAACTACTGAAACCAGAAAAAGACGTAACCGAATAAATGGCAGACTAAAACGTTCACAAAAAATAACAGTTCCACAACCAGTTTCTAAGAGCAGTAAGGGAAATATCTTGCCAACAAATTTGCCAACCTCAAAAACAAAAAATGCACAATCAATATCAGTAAATTTACCTATTAATCAACCAATACCCTCTACCGTTACTATCAATGAAGCAATCAGTAAGGGAAATATCTTGCCAACAAATTTGCCAACCTTAAAAACAAAAAATGCACAATCAATATCAGTAAATTTACCTATTAATCAACCAATACCCTCTACCGTTACTATCAATGAACCAATCAGCCAGCAAGAAATATTTCAAACAGAACTTTCTACCATTCATCCAAATCCTGCTGTTGTTGCAGCTGTACAAAAGTTTGAGGAGGGTGAGATGTTACATAGTTTAGCCTCTTGTAAAACTTGTCTTGAAATCCGACCAGTATTTCATGCTACCTCACCCATTAATCAAACTGCCAGAAATGAAACAAAACTAATTTCTGTCAAACCTTGGAAAATTTCAAGTGATGGAAGATGTTCCAGATGCCATACTGAAAGTATTCGTAATTCAAAACAAAATGTGATGACAGCTGCCAGATATTCGGGTATATTTAGTGTTGACAATGACGATTTGGGTCCAATACAAGATAATATTCGCCATAACGATATGCATTTTTCACCTGTACCGCCATATCTTCAAAACTTAACAATATTGGAAGAAGCACTGATTCGTCGCATCACCGTTATTATGAATGTACACCTCTTGCGTTATGGTATGCTTGCATCTAAAGGTCATTGTATTAGTTTTCCACAAAGAATGCAAATTGCTACTGAATTACCGTCATTGCCAGCAGATGTGGGGATAATTGTTATAAAGAAAAAGGGAAGCCGGAATTCAGTTCAACAATACACTGTACAAAGAAATAAAGTTGACAAAGCTTTGCGTGGTTTGTGTTTTGGTTTTCCTGAAGGTGGAGTTGAACAGCCAGATATTCTAAACACGCATCTATATAATGGCCCTGACCACATTAATCGTAAATTAAAAGGACATTACTTTCAGTATTTACCTAACGAGTTTTACAAGGATGTCTCTATCAAAAAAGATCGTATTCTAAATTTACCTGAAAAACGCTCAGAATTACCTGATTTACCTGTTGTCGAGTTACCGCATATTATACCTGAAGGAGACAAGGGTCCCGTGGAAAATCAATTTCAACAAGATCTACCTGATGATGATGAAAGTATCACTCGGTCAGGTTTAGTATGCCCCATTGAACCTAAAGATGCTGACAAAGAGTTACGAACAATATTACAAAAGATTTTAGGATCGGAAGAAGCAGTCAATCGAGCTCTACAACAAGGCACAGTTGCTAGTGCAAATTTGGAATATACCCGAGAAAGGCCAATTCGTGAATTAAAAACTCCAGGCTTTTTTACAATGGCATACCCTGCAGTTTTTATTAATGGTCATTGTGACTTTACTGTTCCGAGGTTAAAAAAAATCAAATTTGAGGACTACATTGAACATATATACCACTGCGCAGATAACCGTGTAACCAAACATCCGTACTTAAAATTTTTCTTATTGAACATGCGATTGCGGATCCAAGCATTGCAACAGGGTAGCTTTGTTGTTTCTCAGCAATTAAATGATGCTCATCTCACAATTGCAGAACTGAGAGAAAATTTGCAAAACAATGATGATTCTGTTCCACGGAAAATCATCAGTATTGGTAAAAACTTGGTAAATACTGACCCTTACTGGAGAGAACAAAAAAAGAAGGTAGATGCCATGTTGTTTTTTAGACGCAAGGAGTTCGGTGATCTGCCAGCCTATTTTGATACCAATAGTTGTGCAGAATTTCATTGGAAGCCCTTACACGAACTGCTGATAAAGTATCATGCATTAATAAACAATTTAGATGAACAGGTTGTGCGTAGCCAGGTAGAAAGTGATGGGAAATTCAAACGGGAATTAATCTTGCATAATCTTCACATTGTCACCCAGTACTTTGATGCCAGGACTATAAATTACTTTGCCACTGTCAACAAGGAAGTATTTCAATATGATGATTATTGGTGGCGCTATGAATTTGCTAAAGGCCGAGGTGAAATTCATAGCCACTCTATTATATCATCCTCTAAACATGCACAAAAGGTTAAAACAATAATGGATACTTTATCTGATGATGCTACTGACTCTCAAGAATCCCAAACTGCTGCACATGACCTTCAAAATTGGTTACAAACTACAAATGAAGATAGAGATGGGATATTTTCTCCTCAATTTACTTCATTACATCCTGCTGGAGGGACTGAAATGATAGGTGATGTCACTGGAGTTACAACGTGGGTACCAAACAAAGATAAATGGGCAGTCCCGGAAGGAACTCAAGAGCCTCCTGACTATAACCCATTGACACAACAACTTTCAGATGTTGCAAACCATGAAGGTGGTATAAAAGAACAGCACATTTATCTTGTAAATAGAATTGGACTACATAACTGTAATTCTAGTTGTTTGCGTTACCGTCGGAAAAAAACCCCCGAAAGGGATACTGCTCCACAAAAGTACTGCCGTTTTCACTTTGGTGATGTCGATCCACAAACCAAAAAAACAAGTGGCAAAGAAATTCATCCCTTTCACCCAATCATAACAAAAGGGGAACATCCAAGGTATGAAGGACCTATAGATCACAGCCGCATGATAATGCATGTCAAGACGCGTTTACTTAGTTGGCTTGCAAACTGTGACAGTCAAGTAATTATTGACCAGGATCTTGTTGCCCTTCAAAAATACATTGCTGGCTATGCTTGCAAAGGAGCAGCTTCAACTGAAGATTTTGTACATATTTATCGACATTTAATAGAAAATGCTGCTGATGGAAGCACAGTAAAAAATTTAGCTCAAAGGTTGCTTCAAAAAATTACAGGGATGGTGGATGTGCCAGCAGCTGCTGCTGATTTTATTAATAGTGGTGGTCATTTGACTAGATGTACTAGAAACTTTCGTTACATTGGTCTAAGTGGATTCCGGACCTTAAATACATCTGGTGAAGATGAAACTGTGACAAAAAGCAGTACACTTGACAAATTTTTAAGTGATAAGCGAAGACAGACTGAACCTGAAATCACTTTATGGGATTGGAGCAAGAAATGCAATTGCACTTGTAAGGTGGATCATGTCCCAGTATTCACAGGATTATCAACAAAACTTGTTTGGCCTGTTACAGAGGACTTTGCAAAAGCCATGCTCATGATATTTTCTGTTGGAACATGGCGCACTGTGGAAGAATTAAAGGGACAACAGGAGTCGTTTGCTGGCGCATTGGCTGACTTAGTTGGATCTGATAACTGTCCGCCAATACTAACTAATGCATTAAAAGAAGCCAAAAAATCTTTTGACTCAAAAAAAAAGAAAAACACAATATCATGTACGACCAATCAATGATAACAACACTCAGTCTTCATCACAATCATCCCAATCTACCATTGCAAGTTCTCAAGATTCAACTTTTGCAAATATGAACATAGGTAGGGCAATAATGAGAGATATCGCTAGAAATCATGTTTCTGATATGGACGAGCCAAATGTAGAACAGATTCTTCCTGATGGAGGATCTTTTTTTGATTGGAATAATTATGCAATTCAATGTTTTGGTTGTCAATGGCCTAATAACGCTGATACTTGGTTGAAATCTGTATCTGTAGAAGCTGAAAGAAATGAATTTACTCACGGTGATGATTGCACATTACCTGTGATAAATGTCCTAAAAGCTAATGAACTACAAAGAACAGTCATTGGAATAAATCTTCAGCATTTGCTACTAGTTGCAAAAGGAAATTTGCCAACAGGCACCAAGCCATTAAATCTGTTAATTCAAGGCACAGCTGGTGTAGGAAAAACATTTATTATCACCGCTCTCACCAGAATTGTTCGTCGTTTATTTAATCGAAATTCTGCTGTTATGAACTTGGCCCCAACTGGTGCCGCATCTGTTCTTATACCAAATGGGCGAACTATACATTCCATGACACCACCACCACATAAATTAAAAAAAGATAAGGATTCAAATTGTGTTCAGCTCTCTGATTATCCATTAGGTGATACATCTTTGAGGAAATTGAGAAAATATACAGGTCTGCATGAAGACAATGGACTTAAGTTATTCCAACTGAACATTGATGAGCGTAGCATGCAGTCTAAGCTTCTTGTAGCCTGGTGCAGTCAACGATTATGCGAGTCAACAGGTGATTTTGATAATTATTATGGAGGGATACCAACTGTCAATTTCTTTGGTGACCTTGGCCAACTTGGGCCAGTACGTGCTTTAGATCTTCATCAACCTCCTAAATATGATGACTCAACCATCAACTTAGCTGGTTATGCAATCTATCGCTCATTTGAAAATGTTATTGTTCTTACTGAAACGATGCGTCAAGGGCCAGATCAGTTACCTCTTTTACAGCGGCTTCTTCGTATACGTAATGGTTCAATTACCCAACAAGACTGGCTAGATATTAATAGTCGTTATGAAGGCGGCTTGTCACAAACTGAGAAATGTAACTTTTCACATGACCGTGTTCTCACATTAATGGAAACATGGAAGGAAGTTAATGAAGAAAACCACAATAAATTAGCTAACCTTGGTGTACCAGTTGCTGTTATTCCATCAACGGGTCGTGGTAAACATCATTCATTAACTGATAAACAATTAGGACAAATTCCATTACGGTCTTTGATTGCGGTTGGTGCCAGTGTAATACTAACTAAGAACCAAAAGGGTCTTACTGGACTTGGCCTCAATAATGGTGCAATGGGTAAAGTGATTGCAATTCTTTATCCTCCTGATACATCACCGCCTGAATTCCCTATTGCTGTTGTTGTCAATTTTCCAAATTATAAAGGACCAGTATGGCTTGTTGACCATCCCACATGGGTACCAATTACTACTGTTGAAGGACGATGCGAGTCAGATTGTTGCGTTAGAAGTGGATTACCATTAATGCCAGGCTACGCTATAACAATTGCGAAAAGTCAAGGTATGTCTATTGGAGATGGTAAAACTGCCACACACATGCGTATAAAGTTACAACAAGGAATTGAAATGGAGAAAAATAACCTTGGTACAGCCTATACTGCCTTTTCACGTTGCGAGAAGGAGAAAAATTGGGCCCTTGTTGAACCACTTACCCAGGAGAGACTCTTGTACATTAATTCACACCCACGTATGAAAGCAAGACAAGAAGAAGAAAAACGATTGAAATTGTTATCAGATAAAACTGTTGAGAAGTTTAGTATTACTACTCAAAGATATATTGATCTGTTAAGAGAACTTGACGAATTTTGCAATGATGAAATGGAAGATGCAGTTTGTCCATCTCAATCTACTGTTTGCACATGTATTGTATGTAAATCTACACTGTAATGATAATCAGGATCGAAAACCTATATCACCATTATATTTAAACCACAAAGTTGTCTATTTATCGGAATGCCAGAAATTATCGTGATTATTTCACCAAAAGAAACGTTATTGCATAATTTGGTGCTTATTTAGTTAATTATGGTGATACTGATGGTGGCATCCTTTCTAAGAGATGGACTTTGCATTGTGAGTGTGTAAGCAAAAACGATACGATTTGGTAATTTTTTTATTATCAAAGTTGAGACGATTGCTTGCTGCTCACCAAGGTCATTTAGACTTTGTTGCACCCTCTCTTAGCACTGCCCTGCCTATGTCAAAGCAAAGACAAAGAAAAGACAAAGACACTTGTCCGCATATCAAAATACCAGCCAAATTATCGTAATCATTTATCATAATTATATCATGCATATGTCGCATAATGTATTCCATTATTATTGCAAAGAAAACATTCCAGCACACTAATTATAAAAACTTAACATTTATGGAGGTGGAGTGGAGGTAGGAGGCTTAAAAGCAACACATAGTATGTTGCTAGGACATTTTTGAGAAGATTATCGTTAATTAAAACCACAAAGTTGTCCATTTATCGGAATGCCAGTTAAATTATCGTGACCATTTCACCAAAAGAAACGTTATATATTGCATAATTTGGTGCTTATTTGGTTAATAATGGTGATGTTGGTGGTGGTAACCTTTCTAAGAGTTGGACTTTGCATTGTGGGTGTGTGTGCAAAAACAAAAAGATTAAAGTTGAGACAATTGCGGTAGTTCACTAATGTGATTAAGACTTTGTTGTACCCTCTCTTAACACTGTGCTCTACCTGTTATGTTACAGCTTTATGAAAGACAAAGAAAGGACTAATGGTTGCTTTAAGGTATCTTTTCTAAGTGTTGGGCTTTGCATTGTGAGTGTGTAAGCAAAAACGATACGATTTGGTAATTTTTTTATTATCAAAGTTGAGACGATTGCTTGCTGCTCACCAATGTCATTTAGACTTTGTTGCACCCTCTCTTAGCACTGCTCTGCCTATGTCAAAGCAAAGACAAAGAAAAGACAAAGACACTTGTCCGCATATCAAAATACAAGCCAAATTATCGTAATCATTTATCATAATTATATCATGCATATGTCGCATAATGTATTCCATTATTATTGCAAAGAACCATCATTGCATAATTTCCAATCCCCGAAAGGTAGTGGAATGTCAAAACATTTCAGTCCTAAATCGAGATTATCCGTAAAAAGTTCCAAGGAAATACAAAGTGCTAACAAAATATCAACCATAATTATCGATCATAACATTTTTAGTATTTATGTCTCAACCCATTTCAGTCTTGCATCGAAATGAGATATTATAAATGCCATTTGTGTTCCATGCTGATTGTGGATTTGGTGTTATTAATGCTGTTGATTCTATGGTAATACTAATGTTAGTTGTGTTGGTAGGCAATATAAATTAAAAAGTCGTTAACTCTATTATACGTGAGTGAGTATGTGAGAGAAAAAAATGCCTGTACTTATATTCAAGTTTTATTTGTGGATTTCTTACAAACTTCTTTGGTATATGACATATAATTCGTTACCAAAAAAATTAGAAGAAAATTAAAAAAATATTTTAAAAGTAAATATTCTTTGTGAATATTCTTCTGTGTATATCGGCCTTATTAGCAGAGGAAACTCTTACGTGTTACCTTAATGACTTTAGTTTTTTGAGACATATTTTTATTCTTCCACAGGGTAAGTATTATGTCGAGATAAAATAATAAAAACAAACGGTTAAGGTTTTTTTAAGGTAAGATGAAATAAAACAAATAATAATAATACATGCTAATTAATATTAGTAATTTTTACAGAAAATGAGGTTAATCGGAAATAGGGTGTAGTAAAACATTTTTTATGTTTCTATGATTAGAAAAAAGCTTGCTTTCTAGCTTAGTAAAATTTACGAAAAAAAATATGAAAATTAAGGGGGAGGCAAAAATATTCTTATTGAAAAAAACTGGGTATTTTTTAAGAACCTGTTTGTTTTCAACAATTTTATTTTAAATTTTTTAAAATTAATGTCATTAAGGTAACCATTCCTGGAATAATAAATAAATAAAAGCTTTATTAAATTTAATTTTTTTTATATTGCCCTGGTTGCACGGCATCATCGTGCAACCCTAGGAACAGGAAGGTTTTAACGACTTTTTCTTCCTGTTCTTAGGTAAAACTAATAACTACACAGAAGAATAGCTTCATCTTCAGAATGTAAGTAGCAATTTAGTCTGTTTAGTTTAAATTTTATCAGGTTGTTAATAAAAGTTAGTATATATAATTTAGAAATAGTGGAGATATAAGGTTTATACGTCATGACAATTTTTTTATTCTCCCGGTATTATTCAGTCATTTCTTATGGAAGTATTTCTTTCTTATTCGTATATTTAGAAATAATTATTTTTTTTGTAGATTTTAACAGAGTACACTAACCACCTTCAAAGTAGTTAGAGGAACTAAAGAGAAAGGTAATTCATTCCAAATATATTATCGATAGTTGCGGACTTTGAAATCGAGTTCTTTTCTCTTTGTTACCATTGCCATGTGCTAATATAACATTCCTTTTAAGCTAAGTGACTAATATTTTTTGCCGATTAAAATTTTTACCGACTTTTTTATTACCGACCAAACTTTTTTTCCGACCATCTTTTTGCCGTTTTTTCTTCCTTGTTGATAATTTTTATCAGTTTTATACAATTATTCTTTATTAGTGACTAAATTCAAAAATTTAGTCAACAAAAAGTGACTAGATTCAAAAGTTTAGTGGGTAAAAAGTGACTAAATTTTGTCCAAGTAATATTTTTGCCGACTAATTTTTTTGCCGCCTTTTTTTTACCGATAAGGTATATATGAAGAACAAGAGACGGAAGATTTGTTACGGGAAAAATTCAAGCATTTTTACAAAGACAACCAGTTGGGTGTACGTGTCCGATCTAACGTATATACAAAGATGGAATCTGGCGCGAAGTTCACTTATATACAAACCATAACCGAGTGAAGAATTGTGCTGCTTTTGCCGATATAAAACGAGACCTATTAACAGACGCTGGGAAATATTGAAATCAGATTGATGTTGTGAATAGCATTGTTTGGAAATCACTTGCTGTAAATTTGTAATCTTCTATTTCCGATTTCAGATCGAGAATTCAATAATTTTTTAAACAAAACTTGTAAACACTTATTGATAGTTATTTTATGAAACAGATAATAATAGTAATAATAAAAATAACCAGTCGATAAGCTTGTGAAAAAATCCACTTAGGCTGCAAAACAATGGGAAAAATAGAGGTTTTTTCAGGAGTTTTGATGATGTCAGCAGTGTATATTTAAAAAAAACATTTTAGGAAAGTTGTTTTCCCGTTCCCACTAACATGGGGAGCTTACGGCGCTGATTAAGAAAATGTAGTGCTTTCGACGACCTACTCTGGAGATGTAGGGCTTAAAAAATTTGCTGACGTCAGCGAAGACCTGCCAAAATTGTATACTGTATAGAGCTTTAAACACTGATCAAGGAAATGCATATGATCATATCCTTTCCAACGAACTGTTAAAGACGAGATATTGGGGTTATAAGGTATTTTAAAGACTTCATCTGTCGGTCTGTTCGAATGGGTTGACCGAGGAGATTAATCACATTTTGGTCCTAGGGGTTCCAGGAGATGACGTTATTTATGTATATTAGTTTCAAACTTATTTGGCCTCGCACTAAGAAGGGTAATACAATAGTTACACCAACTTTAATAATATCATTAGCGTCAATCTTCGTAATTACGTAATGATTAGAGCCAATAAACAAATTAGATTGAATTTTTTAAACTTGCGCAATCTCCTGGAGAAAAAAAAGCACTTCTTTAGAAAGTCCAATTTTGTTCACTATTTTGAATCACAGACAACTTTTCGTATTCAGATAACAGATAATGATGTACAATCGACCCGAAAAAAATCCGAATGTAAACCTACACCACGAATTAACAAGGGGATTGATCTTAACACGCCTTAAATTAGGGGTCTAACGATTTTTTAACTGTTTTAACATTCAGAGCTAAATACCCAATTAAATATTTTCTTGCCTAAGATATATGAAAAAATACAAATTGATATGACCCCCCCCCCCCCCCCCCCCCCAATTTAAAGAAAATTTCGTAATACCCCTTAAGGTCATTATATTATGACCCCCCCCCCCCCCCAATTTAAGAAGTTTTCCCCGGAATACCCATCCCCCCTGCTTATTCGAACCCCCCCCCCCCCCTTCAAATAAGCACAAAAGAGTAATGTGCATAGAAATCTTCTTGTGTTTGTCCAAATTTTTACGGTTTATTAGGCGTTTAGCTGGCCACTCTTAGAATTATCCAACGAGGTTCGGACGTCATGGATCGTAAAATCGTAATTAAATTCCCGCTTTATTTCAACAGGAAGTGCTTTTTTGTGACGCACCTACATATTATTTAGACATGAAAAGTTCCTCCATTTCCACATTACTTACTACTTTAAGGGCAGAAACTTTTGCGTATCAAATTATTACGGAATAAACTTTCGCGTTTTGCTGTTTTTGGAACAAAATACTTTCGCGAATCGAATAAAAAGATCATTTTAGCGCGAAAAAACTTTCGCGAATGAGCAAAAACTAAGATTTTTTTGCTTTCTTTAAAGTTGCTGTTTTGATAACAACGAATTTCAGGAGGGGTCTTAAATTTGCTTGAAAAAAGAAAAATTTTTGGCGTGAAAAAACGGGCATGTTTATATAAACGGTCGCGTTTTCTATGCCAAATCAAGAAATAAGGAACGAAAGTATTTTCTTGTACTAGAATTTGCTTGTTTACCAAACTCGATACTGTTTTCCCCCATTTGAAGGGGCTTGTTGACATGCAGGTGCGTATTGTCGTTCGTATTTTTTAAATAGGATCGAAAATTCCCGCCTTTTATGTTCGATTTTCATAAAGGCTGTTTTCATACATGTCTGCATTTACCCTATCCAGTAAGAAATAGGATCGAAAACTCCCGCCTTTTATGTTCATTTTCGATGCAGGCTGTTACGTCTGCATTTATTCTATCCAATGAGAAATAGGATCGAAAACTCCCGCCTTTTATGTTCAATTTCGATACAGGCTGTTTTCATTTACGTCTGCATTTATTCTATCCAATGAGAAATAGGATCGAAAACTCCCGCCTTTTATGTTCAATTTCGATACAGATTGTTTTCATTTACGTCTGCATTTATTCTATCCAATGAAAAATAGGATCGAAAACTCCCGCCTTTTATGTTCGATTTTCATACAGGCTGTTTTCATAGAAGTAGTACTATTTATTTTAATCTGCTCTACAGTTCTATTTTACATCAATATGGCAAGCATTCATGTATGTATCTAGTTTCTGTCACTATCACATTTCAGTTTAAATACTCTCACGAACGTCATAATTTCAAAGTCTTCCTTTGTTAATTAATTTGTATTTTTTTTTATTTAGAACAAAAAAATAATTCGCCTAACAGGCAACACAAAGAAAACCCAAGAGGACATAACCTCTTTAAAAAATGAACTGGTAAGTGGGCTTAATCTGAAATAAAAATACTACTTCTAAAAATAATACCTACTATTTTGTTGCAAATATATACATTCGTTTTCTCATTTTGATGTAGGGTTTTGTAAGAAGCACCCTTGTAAGGTTTACAGAGGAGTCAACCTCGTTAAAAAATCAATTGGTGAGTTTTTACTTAGTACTTACATTTTTATTTGCAAACACAACAAATAGTGTACTGGTTTACTTTTCATGTCTTTTTGTGTGTACTCGCTATTTATATGGGACAGCAACTTTCATAGCGTTTTTCCATTATTTAGTTACCCTTTCGGTATTTAGTAGGAATGTCCAATAAGGCAGTTTCGATTTTTTTATAGAATGAGGAAATTAGAAGGAGAGAAGAGGAGTCAACCTCTTTAAAAAATCAGTTAGTAAGTTTAAATCAGTTCACCTTAAGTATCAGCAGCACAAAAAAAACATATATTTTAAATAATACCACCTGCCTACTTTTGTTATCTCATGCTTTTTATAGAACAACAATAAAGAAGAAATAAGTGAGCTGAAAAAAAAGCTGGTAAGTAAATATTTTTTACTTAAACTTGAGGCTTAAGTCCTTTATGATATTGAAACAAAAACAAATAACAGTGTGTCACAGTATATAAATATAAATAATAGATATTTGTCTTTCTCTATTTAGAAAGAACAAACAGAAGAAATCAAGCTGCTAAACCATGTAAGTGCATCCCGTGTTGCTCTGCCTTTGTTTAATATTTGTCTGAAACCAACCCCGTCTCCAGGACTTATTTGGCTTTTTTATTTGCATGTTCGAATATAAAAAGCCTAACAAGTCCTAGGGACGACGATGGTATAATTTTAGAGAACAATTTATGGTTTACATTGTTGATTCTTCTTTTTTTTAGAAGAAGAAGATATTAACGTGGCAGGACTTTAAGAAGCACGTGGACGAAAACAGGTCTGTTGGTGCTTACGCATGTGAAGAAAATTTTCACCTGTGGCGTGCTTCCGGGGGAAAAGACTTTTTCACCCGGGAGGATGCCGCACGTGAAAAACGCAGGCGTAAGCGCTAATAGACCTGTTTTCGTCATTTGTATATATATTGTATATATATTGTATATATATTGGTATAGTTGAATATATTTATACTTTGTTAAACATTTTTTCTTTAAACTGCAAATCAAATCACCAGATTTAGCCCCCAAAGTTGTACTTTTAGAAAAAATTTTGCCGAAAAAGCTTGAGTGTTGTTGCAATTGGTGGATTGTAACTTTTTAAAAATATTAATACACGAAAAGGGTTTAAAAATATTGAGAATGTTCTTACTAAACGGAAGGTGGTAAAAAAATAAGAAATGGAGGGAGTGTAAGATACAATTTTAATGCAAAATAAGAACTTCCTTGCGCTAAATACCCAATATGATTAACTCTGAGGTCAAACATTAGCGCGAAAAAATTAACGCAAAATGAAAACTAAGCTTAGCGTTCACTTGTGTCATGTGTTTTCCTGAGTATTTTTATCAATGTTGTGAGGCGTTTTACTTCTTTTGAAAATGATTTTTTTTCCTAATTAATAAACCGGGGGAGAAACCTCGAACTTCGGGGTCTTTGTCTCTTTTTATAACGCCGTCCCTTTTATCAAAAAAAGCCCTGGGATGGAGGTTGGGGGATATAGGCTCAGTAAAGTCCTGGGGACGAGGTTGGTATACCTGTTTGCCTTTACGCTTTGCTTTGTTTGTATTACTTTTTGCGGAGCATAGTTACCAGTTGCCGTCCTTAATAATGACTTTGGATCATTTCTGTACCTTGACTTTAGAGTTATGAAAGACCAATATTGTTAATTAAATTTATTGGTGCCAAGTTGACTTTTAATCTCAAATTTATCAAACAATGATAGTTTTTTTGACGTTATGACACCTGGTGCCTGCCTACTATGCCCTTGCCTGTGCCTCCCATGCCTTGCCTACCCCTGCCTTGCCTACCCCTGCCTTGCTGATTCCTCTTCCTGTTTCCTTGCCTGCCTTTGCCGTGCCCTTTCCTTGCCGTGCTTAATGCCTTTGCCTTGCCCGTGCCTCCCATGCCTTGCCTACCCCTGCCTTGCTGATTCCTCTTCCTGTTTCCTTGTCTGCCTTTGCCGTGCCCTTTCCTTGCCGTACTTAATGCCTTTGCCTTGGCAACCTCTCCGCAACACTTTCTATACTAGTTTCAGATCCATTTTGGATCGTTCTGGACACAAAATGGGCGCAATTTGCGCATGCGTGGACCAAAAATCTGGTCCGAAAGCAGCCTTTAGGTTTAGGGTCTCTATTGATTATTGAGAAGGGAAGTGAGCCATAGGGGCCATCGTAGGAATGTTAGCAGGAAGTTATTTTCGTAGTTTTGCTACACGATTTTGTCTATTAGAAAAAAATATGGTCGAAATATGGTCATACTGGGGCGGCGATTGCAAATATCTTATACTAGTTACTAGTTATTTAAACCCGTGGAATAATCCACTTAAATTTATTTTATTCGTTCGTTTTAAACGGAGATATCCACTCAAAAACATTTAAAATTTATTCTATGTTTTTGATCACAAAATCATTTGCTGTCAGTTTCATTTTAAAGACGCAAACAATTAAAACTTTTGAACGAAATTGACAACTATAATAACAACGTTAATTGCCTGTGACTTTACTCGTATAACAATTTATAACAAAGCTCCCGTCACGGTAAATTTAAATTCGCATGCAATAAAATTCCCAACTAATGAAATCACTTTATTTTATCACATGATTTTTTTAGCCAAACAGCGAAATTCATTGTTCTTTTCGTCAAAACGTTTTGTTGTTAATTCCATTCAAGCGGGAATAAATAAAACCAATATGTTTTTCATATAACAGTAGACAATAGACACATGCTTAAGGGAATAATAAAAATTAATTACACGTGACTTTTGTGTAATAAAGTTTACATCATTACACAAAGGTTTTTATTTTAAGATTTATCCGTTTAAGGATAGTTTCGTCATAATAAGTTTTATTTATTTTACGTGTGCCTATTAATTCAGTTTGAATTGCCTAATTGTTTTGTTTGTTGTCTTTTTATGTTTATTAGTATTTTGTGCTTTACCACTGTTTTACGCGTCCTGTTTAATGGTCAATGTATTTTTTCTGACAGAATCCTTGTTAAAAGGGAGGGTTGTGCTATTATGCAGAATCTTCAGAGGGTTACAACCTCTAATAATTAACCAGCCGTCATTAGACAAGCTATATCACAACAGCCAGCTGTTTTGTCACTTCATCATCAATATATATATATATTGAAATAATTTTCGCTTCTGTAACTTGAGCTGCACTGGTGTATGCTCAGCGGCAGGGTTAAAAAAGTTTATTTCCTGACGTGTGTACAATATATATAGCTATAGCTACAATCGTCCACGAAAATATGGCTCTCTATTCCCCTTAATGTTAAGAACTGCCCTTTTGTGGCTAAGCAACTTAAACAATTACATGTGACATACCTGTATATAAACTAAGTACACTTTAATTCTAAAATTCTAACCACAATGATATTTTCGTTTCCCGAACTTGGACTTGTCGATTTGAACCCTAACACCTTGTCCACCTATAGGAGACGACCTGTTCATAACTATTTTGTCGCACACTTCCCTGCAAAAGTTATCCCAATCGAAGGCAAACTTAGATGAAATTCCCATTTCGGGAATAATTAGTTTTTGTGAAATACCTGAAATAAATATTTATGTATAATTTGTACATTAGAGAATTTAAAAAAACAACTAGCAACAATAATTATAGTTTGTTATTGTTTTTTACCTGTTGTCCACAAATAAGTAAGTTCGATTAGCTCTAGTATTGTTAAGTTGCTCCCCTTCAACCACGAATCCTTTCGAAAAGAAACATCTTTCGTATATCCGTTCCTTTGACATCTCCACTTTAACCCATCCGAAGAATAAAGAGGAGCATGTTACAATTATACAAAATACTGTTATTGAATGACCAATGTATTGCTGTGTCTTTGTCCGAAATTATGTTCTTACATAAATGTTTGTATGTTCAAATTCATTATTTCGGCGTGAATAACTGCCAATCGAGGTTACAACTTGAGTTTCTTTTTCAACTTTGTCTGAGATCCTTTTTCTCGTATTCGCTTCATGTTTTTCAACTTTAATCAATATGAGACGTAAAAAAATGGCAAACAGAGATAGTGAAAGTTAATAAATCAAAGCAAATAGAAGAAACACTTTCCAAAGGTTTCTATATAAATGATACAATGCTGTTTGGTCATGGTGAATATGAAATGCACCTGCCTAGCCTATTCACACTTTCTCTATTTAACTTGATTGATTTACTAATTTATTAAAATTAGAAATAGAAACAATATTCTAAAAGTTACAATTCAATTTCAACTATCTCGCATGGATGATGTAATCAGTTTTTTAATTGTTTGATTGTATTTTATTTCGTATTTTGCTTTTTCAATATATTTACTTATATAAATGGGTAATTCGTGAAATGTTTTCTTTATAAAAACAATCGACTCATTTATGGAGCGGTTGTACGAAATTTTTCGATATAAACAGCATTTTGGTTAACCAATGAAGAGATAATTTCTTCGAATTCGGATTTCATTAATCCTCTAAATTTACTTTGTGCAGAAGTCTTGAAGGTGCGGTAATTTACCACAGGACCACTGCACATTAAAATTGAAGTTCTTACTTCCTCCGGTGATAGTGTAACTTTTTTTCTTTCTTTTTTTTCAATGACAAGTTGTTGAATGAACTAGAGAAAATATATACGTATGATTTTATAAAGGAAACGAAGTTTCGATATGTTATACTGAAAATACTAACCAGTCTTAGTATATACCAATATACCAATATAAAAAATACAAACTAAAAATCGTTTTCGCTGTCACTTTTCAAGAAATTATACGATTGCTCTATATTTTAAAGGCCGACAGCAAGGCGAGGGATGAAATTGTTGAATTTTGGTTTTGGAGTGGACCTTCCATTTAATAAGCAATCATTGAATAGTTTACAAAAATCCGTTTCGGATTGTTCGTATAAACTAAAGGAAGAATGAGGGTATTCAACGTCAACTGAGGAAATTATTTATGACATATCCTTAGCAGCAATCTGTTCCGCGGGCAGTGGTCGCATTGAATTGGGTACAAGCGTTAAAAAACGATCGATAATTCCGTTACCATTATCCAATTGGGATAGTATGAAAGCCATACTTTTAACTTGAGTTGAACCTAGTTTAAAGAAAAGAAATGTAACGATAATGATAATGCGTTGCTCTTCTAAGTGTAATGGATAGAAAGAAAGTTACGCAGTGCTAAGCGTGGTAACAGAAACTGCTAGAGACATCGATGCAGAAGACCATATAAGTAAGGCTATGCAGTTACAAGTGCAAGGGTACTGGACCAGATGGGAGAATTACATTAAAAACGATCTCTCCTGGAAATCCTTGCTAGGCATGCCCCCAAACTTGCTTGCTTTTTGTTTAGGCTCCACTTAGGATGTTCTCCCATCACCAAGTAATTTGAAGAGGTGGCGTTTGTGCACTGAAACCTGTTTCTTATGCGGTAAGCAATACACAGGGTTGGTTTACATTTCGCCACGATTCTGTTTTGCGTCTACTTTTAGAGCTTCTTACTGAGTTTACTACTTCTATCTCTTCCCTGGTAAAGCAACTAAATAACATCAAATTTGTTAAAGCAGGTGCTCGTCCTCCTAGTAAAAAGTCTAAGCCCATAGGTCTCTTACATCTTGCCTCCGATTGGTTGCTTCTTTCTGACTTAAAAGGTGGATTCGTTTTCCCTGGTCATATCGCAATAACATCGCTTAGACCAGATCTTGTCATGTACTCTAACAACAGTAAACGTGTAATTTTGATAGAGCTTACCTGTCCATGTGAGGAAAATATGGAAATCTGGCATTCAAAGAAGCTTTCGAAGTATTCACCTAGGCGACGACAGGTGGTTTTGCCCCCAGTGTTCATCACACCAGGAGAGCACAACTGAAACACAAATTTCCAGTTGTGGCGATATCCTTGTTGTTCAGTTACTTAGGTATGCCTCAGTTAATGGTTCCTCTTTCAAGGATACAAGATCGGTGAACTGTGTGCCTACGAAACACCACGAGCTAATCGTGCTTTCTCACCCTACTGATGAAATTTCCTTTAGCAACAAGTACAGATTAGTCGCCACAATTAACCATTCAGGTACCTTAAAAGCAGGACATTACTGGGCATTTATTAAAGATCAACGAAACACTTGGCTTAAGTGCAACGACCGCTGCGTTTCAGAAGTCAATTCGTCTCACTTGAACAATTCATCCTGTTACATACTATTTTTTACCAGGACTTAACTTTTTCCATGCCATAAAAACAAATTGGGGGAGGGAATAAATTTCCCTAGCGGTTCTAAATTTACCCCAGCTAACCTTGGCCGTTTAGTTTACCGTGAAATAGGAGTTTGCTCACTCCCTTCTCTCTCTTGAGATCCTGTAAGAAGCATAGCAAGGGGGCTAGACTTTTTGTCTTGTCTTTGGGTTTGACGGTCCCACTTGTTACCCCAGTCCAGTAGGGAGGCAGAGTTTGCTCACTTTGCCTCAGAATTGACGATCCTGCTGCCCTGAGTCATTTTAGAAGCTTTGCAAGGGGGTTTGATATTCTTATCTTGTCTTCGTGGTTTGACGCCCACGCACATCACCCCAGTCATGACAGGCTGGCACTGTCATTAGGTTGACCCACCGCAGCAATGATCTGTGTAAGGCTGAGTGTTGGGCGCCCTTAACACGTGTAAAGCTACAGCCAGGTTCACAAGTCCTGGCGCACAGATCGTTGCCTGCTTTAGTTTACATTTGTTCCGTTAGGAATTATTTTAAGATTTATCCGTTTAAGGATAGTTTCGTCATAATAAGTTTTATTTATTTTACGTGTGCCTATTAATTCAGTTTGAATTGCCTAATTGTTTTGTTTCTTGTCTTTTTATGTTTATTAGTATTTTGTGCTTTACCACTGTTTTACGCGTCCTGTTTAATGGTCAATGTATTTTTCTGACAGAATCCTTGTTAAAAGGGAGGGTTGTGCTATTATGCAGAATCTTCAGAGGGTTACAACCTCTAATAATTAACCAGCCGTCATTAGACAAGCTATATCACAACAGCCAGCTGTTTTGTCACTTCATCATCACTTAGTTGAAATTATTAAACAGAACGGATGGAATGTAGATATTTTCGCAATTGAAGTAGGTGCTCGAGGTTATTGCTCCCGATCAGTGTCACTGTGTTTAAAAAGATTAGGGTTAAACAACAACAAAACTTTGCGAGCTGCGCGTAACCTTGTTGATGTATGTATGAAATCCTCTTTTTGTATTTGGATTGCAAGAAATTCAAGTGAATGGAATCAAGATGGACTTATCTCCATATCCTCCACACCAACGGGGCCTGATTCTCAAATGCCAAAAACAAAAACCTTGCCACAGAAACAAAACCGAACTTACTGTAAGAGCAACCCGTCTGAAAAGCCTTCCCAGATTAGCCTACCCACAAGACTGCTTCAATAACTTTTCATGCAGGGCTTATGAATAAAGGTAATACGTGCTACGCCAATTCTATTTTGCAAGCTTAAACTGTAACTCCTACACTTTGGTCACAATGTGCATCTGAGTCCTCTTATGTTTCACCTCTCTCCAAGTCAGTTTTACTGAACTTATCCCTGCTGTATAAATCACGCTCTGCTATAGACCCGTCCAACTTTCTCAGAGCTTTGCAGTGTAAGATGTCAAGCATTAGGGGCGCTCCATTTAATATTAACACCCAACAGGACGTTCCAGAGATACTTTTACACATCTTGGATGAATTAACAGGACCGTCGGTTATTGCAAACAATAGCATTACTAATATTTTAACAACGACCATGTCATGCAATTCGTGTCTCTTTTCATCTAGTAGGGAGGAGAGGATGACTATTGTGCCACTTGCTACCTCAAGTAGCGTTGCAAACTCTTTTCACTTGTTTTTCCAACCCGAAGAGCTGACTGGCAATGACATGTGGCTTTGTCCACAGTGTTCTTTCCTCCAGGATAGTACAAGAGAGACAGCTTTTAGTCAGTGTGGAGATTTGTTGATTCTCCAACTAAAAAGATTTACCTGTGTCGAGGGAAGATCAGTAAAAAACAACCAATTTGTTAATTGTATCTCTCACTCTGGCAACATTTGGAGGTACCTTCACATCCTGCAGATGATGTATCTTTTACCAACAAATACAAACTAGTGGCAACTATAAATCATTCAGGCACACTAGCAGCAGGTCATTATTGGGCATTTATTAAAGATCGGAATGTAGACAAGTGGTTGAAATGCGATGACAGGGCAGTAGTTAAGGTTAAGCCGTCTGATATAAATAACTGAACAGTGTATGTGTTGTTCTTTCTCAAGCTGTGAAAACGCAAGTTTTGCTTTGCAAAAGGGGAGGATTTCTTTTCCTAGCGGTTTTATTACCCCGGTTGTTATTTTCACCGGCAGCCTACCGTAATTCAGGAGTTTGCTCACTCTCCACTCTCTTGCAGAGAAATTAAAAGAAGCTAAGCAAGGGGGTTTGACAATCTGTCTTCTCTTTGGGTGTGAAGGCCCCACGTTTAACCCCAGTCCATTAGGGAGGCCAAGTTTGCTCACTTTGTCTACAGGGTTAACGATCCTGATGTACACACAGTTATTGTTATAAGAAGCTTTGCAGGGGGTTTGAAATTTCTTTTTCGGGTCTTCGTGGATTTACGCCCACGCATTTTACCCCAGTAACTTCAGGCTGGTCCTGACATAGGACTGGTCCCAAGCGTCAATCACCTGTGTAAGGCTGAGTGTTGGGATCCTGTAACACATGTGGAAAGCTACGGCCAGGTTCACAAGTCCTGGCGCATGGGTGGTTGTCGGCTCTTATTTATAGTTTTATATTTATTTGCTAAGATGAAAAACCTTTAGAGGGTTGGACCTCTACATTTTACTACCGTTTGTCTTTAGACAAGTCTTATCATTACAGCCAACTGTTTTGTCACCTCATCATCATCATCAATTTATATTTATTTGTTTCTTTCTATGTTGTATAGCAATTTGTAACTGTCAGTAGGTGTTTGTGATGTAATGTTTATAGAGGGTCTTTAGTTCAATTACCTTGATTCTGCAGACTATCCTTGTAAAAAGGGAGATCTTGCACTGAATATAGATCTCTAGAGGGTGTAACCTCTACAATTCAAAAACAAAAGAGTCAGTAGACTAGTTCCATCATTACAGCTTGCTGTTTTGTTATCTCACAATCAAAAACATACCAAAAATTTAACCCTAAAGTGGGGGATGATATAGCAAATAAACTACTAGATCATATTTGTTGTTGTTGTTGTTGTAGTCGTAACGCATAGCGAACATGTTTTAAAAAAGTTATAGCATAAAGTGGGCGCAAAGTCCGGTTTCGCCGGCCCCGTGTTTAGAAGACATTATATTGGGAAGCTTATGCATTGTTGTAGTAGCAATCGTAGCAAATGTGGAAATTTTCCTAGTAGTTGCACTTTACCCCGGCTGACCATTGATTGGTCAACCCACCGTGAAAGTGGAGTTTGCTCACTCCTTTCTCTTTCTTGAGACCATGTAAGAAGCATAGCAAGGGGGCTTGACGTTTTGTCTTGTCTTTGTGGTTGACCATCCCACTTGTTACCCCAGTCCAGTAGGGAGACCAAGTTCGCTCACTCGGCCTTTTCCTTTTAAAAGAGCCAAATGGGGTTATAATTTTTGTTTTTTTCTATTTGTGCTAATTTTTCGACCTTAGTAGCATAAAACCTCAATTACGACAGGGCTGAGTGTTGGGCCCATTAACACGTGTAAAGCCACTGCCAGAGTCACAAGTTCTGGCGCACAGATCGTTGCCTGCTTTTTCTTATCTACGAATTCTACGAACAAAAAAGCTACAGCCAGGTTCACAAGTCCTGTCGCCTACTTTAGCTTACATTTGTTCCGTTAGGAAATATTTATCTTTAAATCTTTCCTCCCACTTCAAAAAAAGTAGTCCAAAATCAACTTAAAGTATTGTACTAATTACGAAAAAGATAATCTTTTATACTTGCTTTGATTTGTTCGCAAGATATTCGTCGTCAAAATTGTTTTTGGAAAAATACATGCTCACCTTCAGCATTCATTCATTTTATTGACGTTGTCAAAATCCAAAATTGAGATATTTTCAATTTGGCCAAAATAACTTTATTTCAATATATTGTCATCCGTTAAAAATTGAAAATTGATATAAAATTAAACTATATAGTGTTATATATCATTTTTTTGCAAATTTTACAGGGATTACAAATATCTAATTAATTAAAAAATTAAATCAAAACGTGCTGTAAAGGGAAACGCCCCCTTTTTCCGATGACGATGACGTCATAATATAAGTGACATTACCTAAAACTAGTTATTTTTGATTTATTTGAACCAAAAATGATAAAACAAATAAAAATTGATGTTGTAACTAATAAAGCTGATTTCGTACCAAATTGGGGAGTATTTTTTTTCTCAAATGCACTTTACTCATTAAATACTAACTCCTACCAAATTTGAAGTAAATACCATTTCCCAATCAAAAGATACATAGGAGTGATTCAGAGCCCTTAAAAGCCCAGTTGGAATAGGGTTAATGCTCTTCCCGACTTGTGGTGTAAGTGTAAAAACTGTACTGAAATGCCCACAGAGTCAGAGTGTGTTTGTTGTTCAGAGTTAGACACGGCAGCAAGCGTTTTTGATTTAGAAGGTGAGTAAAATATGTCTAGACCGACTTGATATAGACTGTCGGAAGTATGAGTTTATTAGTACCCATACCTTTTTAGATAGTAGGTGCATAACAAACCTCAAATATTTTAGAGGTATTATTTGGTTCAAAGAAGTACTTTGGACAGCGCTAGTTAGTATGCATGATACACACGCTAGTTATCTTCCGCCTTGGGCGAATGTTCCAAATAGGTAACTTGCACTGGTCTTATCTTTGGACAGTGACGACTCCACTTCTTACCCCAGTCACACAAGATTGTACAGAGTAAGACAGATGAAAAGTTATGGATAAAAGTAATGTCTAGTTCCTGCTGAAGACTGTTCGCAGACCTCTTTTGAGATGACTCAGCTAGACATTTTGGGTACCTTTGTTCATGAATATGAGTCGAAACCCTTGTACCCTTTACAGAAGTCCTGTCCTACTCTCTCTGTTTGTTTGTTCAATTTTTGTGCCAATTATCTCCTTAGAAAAAAAGAATTGTGTTCTTTTATATGAGCATATTCTTTAGAGGAGCAAAACCTCTAGACCTTAAATTTTAAGACTTAACTGGTCGAGTTTATCATTGTGCGTGCGCTTTTAACTATCATTCTTTCTAAAAACAACTGAATATAAATATAAAAATTTACATATCGGCAATTTACGTGGTGGGTTCACCACTGCACTGGAAAAGGTGTATGCCGTTTAATTCCAAGTTGCGTAGTCAATAACATTCGGAGCGAATATCCTGCACAGGACGGAATTTACGTAGGGTATAAGGAAGGCGAAGCTGTAAACAAAGTAGTGATCAAATGTCAGATTTTGTCTCAGTTTTGTTAACGTTAAAATCAGTTGATCTTCTCTAAAAAGTGCAAAGCTTGGATCTTCCACACAAAAATCTTTCACATAAAATATCAATTCCTTTAAAATATCTTTGTCAAGTCCTGTTAGTAATTGGCATTTTTCTGTGTCATTCTCAATACTTGATTAATGAAATGGCATTTGACTTTTTAGTACACGCACTTCACCTAACAACACATTTCGTTCAGCACGTAGGTTGGCAGATTCAAAACAAAAAATCTCTCTTTCACTGGTTGAAACCAGACTTGAGAAATCAAAAAAAGAAGAACTGCTTGCATCGATTGTTTCTGTCTCTGATGGTGATGTAATTTCATTTGGCGTAACAGCCACAGCGGCTAGTAAATTTCTGCTAGCTTTAGATTTTGCTAAAAACAGAAAAGCAAAAACGTTTTATATATTGAAAAAAAATATAACAAGAAAAACTAAAAGTGCATTATTAACAATACCTTTAATAGTAATTGAGCTCCTTCTTGTTCTACGATTACTTCGTGATGGTGTGACTGACTTGTTTTTGTTGTTTGGAAAAATGGAAGGCACATAGTCTGGGTGCTTCTCAAAGTTGTTCTTTTTTT